>JAGFMF010011702.1:2887683-2918633 GCA_019455555.1 Galemys pyrenaicus | reverse complement strand
CTGCTCCCTGCTCTCTGTGGTGAATCCTCTCACCCCCCTACACCTCTGGCCTGTACCCCAGTGCTTGTGTGCATAAATAAATAAATCTTTAAAAAAAAATATTCACTTTCAAATATTTTTTAAAAAAAATATAAAAATTGTTTTTAGATGTGGGCATTGTTCTTTGTTTGCTAGCTCTCTTATATTATGTGGCTCTTACTCTTTCTCTCAGTCTCCATAACTTTTATCACAGAGCAAAATTATATTAAAAATCATTAATTTTGCCTTGCCTAGGATGTCATACTTAAAAGATTAAACCTTATACAACTTTTTATTTACCTAAGAAGTGATGATATAATTAGTTTCTATTACTAAACAATATTACTGTGCCTTGTTTGTTTTATATAGGAATTATTTATTGGTTTAAAAATTGATAGTGAAATATAAAATCACTTTTTTCCTATGATAAAATTTGTCCTATAGCAGTCATAGTTATACTGTTCAAAAATTGTTAAATGGTCATTTTCTCTTTTTTCTACTTGTGTTTTGTTTCAGTATATATATCTAAATTTGATTTATCTTTAGCACATTATTGTTCTGTTCTTATCAGAATGAGTTTTAGAACTGTTTGGACTCGTTAAATGATATTTAGTGACACATTCCATAACATACTAACCTAGAGGATTTGGGTAGGAAAATGAACTTAAGCAGTGTGATTTAAAAGCACAGAAATTACATCTTAGAAGAAGATACAACTCTAAATCATATAACTCAATAAAGCACAGAAAAAAGAATCTTATTTTAAAAAGGAGAATCAGGGGATTCACTGGTTGTACAAGAGGTTAAGGCACAGCACTATGAAGCTATCTGCAGTCACTGCAGAATGAGTTCAATCCCCAGTCAGTGAGGTGACAATATGGTAAAGCAGACCTCTCCTGTCTCACCTGCTGTTCCCTCAGCAGTGTATTTCATTCAATCTGCCTATTCGCCACTCTGTCTCTGGTGAGTCCTCTCAACCCCCTGTACCTCTCACCTGTGCCCCAGTTCTTGTATGCATAAATAAATAAATCCTAAAAAAGGGGAAAATCAACATGAAATTTAAAACTATAAATACCACATGTATAATATGATTAATGTTTATTTTAACAATGTAAAAATGTATAATTCTGTATATGTTGTATTTGTGTGTGATTTAACTTCAAATGAAAAATTGTAAAAGTTGTGTTTTAAAGATAGCATATCTCAAAATTTTATGCATTATGAATACACTATTGGAATTTTTAATAGATACTATAATGTTTATATATTTATGAATTCTCATGGTGTTTTTATTTATAACAAATCCTAACTGAAAATAATCCATTCAAATGGTGAGCATGGTATATGGAATATAGATAAACAATTAGAGGGAACAATCTAACATATAGCTACTGTAAATTCTAAAAAAATAGTTTTATTCTAAGTGAAAGGGGTCAGATATGTAAGACTACATACACACTCTATGTGTCCATTCAGTTAACATTATGGAATGTCAAAAGGACAGTAAGCTATTACAATATTAAAGTAAAATAACTAGATACTATTCAAAAATAGTTATACCTGAAGTTTGCATCTACAGCTTTATTTCTTCTCTTCATAACTGCCTAAAAGTTTAGTTCTTACTTGCTATCTTTTTTCACTTTTGTTTACCTTCTTCTATTAAAACATTACTACAAGAATTGTCCTATGTGGATGACTTTGAGGATTATATAAGAAAGTATAGAGAAAAATATACCAAATAGCTACTCTATTACTGCCTGATGATATCCAATCTAATGTATGTAACAAATTTTGTCACATACAGAAATCCAATTTCCATTTAGAGATATACAATTTGATTTGTAACAGATTCTTCAAATTTAAATATCAAATTTTAAACTTATTACTAAATCTGTCAAACTTATGGAAGTAATTTACTATATCTAAAATAATATAGTGGTTCTAATCAGATTGGTAGCAAGAAGGTGAGAAAAGGTCATTCTTTGGATTTAGAGACTGTAAAGATAGAGACTATAAATTTTGCCGGGCAATTGGATATTCAATAGAAGGAAAAGGAAGGCAAAAGATTAACTCTTGTATTCTTATCCTCAGCAATCAGAAGGATATTGTTTCCAGTTATTTCCATTTTGGAAGGAGAAAATTTGAATAAGGATAGACCAAGTTTTTAGTTTTAGGTATTTAGTTTGAGAATGCATGTCAGACACCAAAGTAGAGATATTAAGAATATAGTTAAAATAAAAGTTTGGAACAGGGTAGACATACAGACAAAATTACAACTTCATGAGTTTTCAATGTATTTTTGAGAAGTGAAATAAATGGTGTATATATAAAGTATACTTGATAGGAATATATACGTGTCTTCAGCAGGCACTGGCAAACTACAGCCTATGGGCAAAACCCACTGTGTGTTTTTCATAAAGAAAGTTTTATTGGAACACAGACACACTAGTATGTATGGTTGATTTCACACTAGCATTTTGGAGTGGTAATTTGCAGCAAAGATTTTATGACCCACAAAGCTTAAACCACTTGTTATCTGACCCTTTATAAGAAATTTCATTGAACTTGGTGTAAATGAAGGGAATTAGCATACAAATTGCTAGATTCTTCCAGGATAGTCCTAGATTATACACATTTTATCAACATCCAGAGCAATTAAGTAAAATATCTTTTTTTTTCACAGTTATTTGGACATATATGATCACCCTAACTGTGATTAAAATACAAAAATTTTAATTCTTGATCATTGTACCTAGAACACATTAGCTAATACTATATACTATTACATTTGTCTTGGTGAAATGGTCCAACAGTGTGAAATCATGTGTAATAATATTTCAGTAGCCTCCAAATTAACTAATCTTCTTATACAATTTATTAAAATGCTGACAATGTCTGCGTGGGCTATGCTATAATGGAAAAGAAGGAAATAGCACTACAAAGGAAGTCATAAAATAGAGACAAGTAGTAAACTGGCTTTATTCAAGATAGTGATATATCAAGCACAATTATAACTTTTCTAAAATGTGTGAATAAATACGTTATGTTTGCCCTGTAAGAAATGATATTATAAAAGTAAGTGTTTGGAATATGTATATAATCACAAATATCTAGATTGGGGACACATAAGATGATTTGAATGTTCACAGGGTATACACAAATTGATTTCTGTGGTAGAGAAAGTTGGTTTTCTACCTCATATGTCTATCTTATATAGGGAAGATTTATTTTGAGGATGTGGTTGCCCAAACAGCAATTACATTTTTGAACTATAAGGGTGGGTGCATATGAGGAAATTCTAACAGCTCAACATGAGTTAAGCTGAGCTGGTAGATGAGTAATCTACACCCTAATCTAAAAGTATGAATCCTAAATATGTTAGGTTATATATCAAAGGGGAATTAAATTAGGTGAAGTCAAGATTGCTAACCTTACTGTAGCTAACTTTATAATAAAGCAATTATTCTTTACATACCAGGTGGAGCCAGTGTAATCATGCATTCATAAATGTGGAAAAGAAAGTTGAAGAATCAGAACCAGGGTCCTGGCATCTTGAGAAAGCCTTGACCAGTCATTGCAGGCATAGAAAAATGAGTGGGAAATGCACATTTATTTTGTTTAGTTATTAAGATTACTGAATTACCTTATTAATAAAACCTCCAGTATTGCATTGCTTGGCTAAAACTTCCATTAGGAAAGTGATATTTGAAATAGCATAAATCTAAAATAGAAATATACTAGTAAAATTTTTTAATGAGTAAAAGTATATGATGTAGATATGAAATAGTTTTTAAGTTTAAACTTTTTGGGCTTAGAAGTATAAATAAAATTAAAGTTCTTTCAATGGAAGCCACATGAGAGAGCAGAAAAAGATATCAGTAAAGTTAAACCTAGTAAGAATAAAAACAATCGGTTATAAAGGTGTGAAGTATTAATAATAATGCTTTTTAAATTTAAATATTTTATATGGATTGTGTGACTTATTATGTTTTCCCCCCTAAAGGTTAGCTATACCTAAATTACTAGTTTAATAATAAAGTTATTTTCATGGTACGTTTCCTCAAACTAAGTATTGTAAATTTTAGCTCTTTAAAGGAGAAAGTGGTTCTCAGGAAGTATTAAATAATCCAACTTTAATTGTATTGTGGTAAACAATATTATAGTCTATCTTATATTCAAAATAATTTTAAGCTTAACAGGCACTATCAGTTGTGTCTGGGATAGATTTTTATTTCCAATAATTTTTGTATATGAATATGAATATTTCATATCCCATTCCTTATGTTGACTGGTGCATAAAATAGATGTTCTTATTTTCTACTCTACTTTCATTACCAAATAGAAGAGATTCGGGCAATCATCAGTGAAAAAACTTTATCTCACACTTGATATTGAATGATATTAACCTGACATTAAAACTGGCCTACACCAAGTTCATTGACAGTTCTCTCAAATAAAGAAGACCAAGACCTACAATCAGATTTTACCCCCAGTCTCTTCAGAGAACCTGCCAAATAAAAACCTTACCAAACACAGTGAACTGGAGAGTCCCTGCCTTTTTACAGTTTGACAGGCAGCAAGAAATATTGAAGAGATGTGTGCAAGCATTCTTTGATGTCTGAGAACAGAGAAAATAAAATAGAATGTGAATAAAAGAAAAAAAAAGTGAGTTTGCAAAGGGATCCCATAGCCAAGTATCATGTGCTGTTTTTACTAATACAGGACTAGCAAATTCACATCAGCATGAAACATTCCATTTGCAAATAACAGAGTGTCTGCAAAATGTTACTGCCTTGGGACCCCTTCAGTTTTAACTTTTACCTGGACTCAGAGCTACCTGTTTAAAATTGTTAAAAGCTAGTCAAATTAAACAGTTTATAGGGTTAAACCAAAGGGTCTAATGTTATAAAGGAAAATGTTAAAATTCATTGTGAATATTTTCTAATGTCATAAAAACAGACACAATATGCCACAGTTCCTTCATCTCTAATCGTTTAATTGTAAAGTAAATTATGTTATGTTTTCAGCATTTAATTTTTAAATTAGCTCTTGGCTGCAATGTCCTTGATTACAGAACTTAATTAGTTGCGCCTGTTGAAGAGAATTATGCTATATACAGGATGCGTGATCACATGGAACAGCTTAATACAAGCAATCAGAGTCATAGTGAAGTCTGGTGAACTGTTTCTAGAAGGTGAAGAATAGCAAAACATACTGTATTTAGGGATAGAAGAGTCAAAGAAGAAAGAGTGTAATAAAATTTAGTTGGTTCACTGTAGCAAATATTTTGGATGAATGACAGTATCAAGTTTTAGAACAAAAATTTTTCATTCATCTTTCTTGTATGAGTCCATAAATAGAGTGATGGATTAGCAGAAAGACTCCTTAAGCATCATATTAAACAGAAAATAGATTTTTAAAATTTTCTTCTCACTGAATTTTTAAAAAAACACCATTCTATCTACAGTTGTGCTTCTACTAGTTAGTGATGATATTTTATTATCTTCTTGTATTGTGCATGTGTTAATTTGTAGTATTTGACAATTAACCCAGAAAACTTTTTTCAGAAAAATTCATGAAGTGGATGAATTTACTGAGCTCATTACATTATGGATTTTTCCCTCTGAATTAATAAAAACTTTAATTCTTAACCAAACAAAACTGTTTAATATAAAACTCCAAGGGAATATCAGAATTTATTATGAAAAAATTCATATAATTTAAAAATATTTCTCTTAGCATAAGTGAAATTTAAAAAAAGTCTGCTTAGATCAATTTTTTTTTTAAAGATTTATTTATTTATGCATACAAGCACTGGGGCACAGGCCAGAGGTGGGGGGGGGGGGTGAGAGGATTCACCACAGAGAGCTGGGAGCAGAACAGGCAGATCAACAGAAGCACACTGCTGAGGGGAACAGCGGGCACAGCAGGAGAGGTCTGTCGCACCATGTGGGTCCCCTCCCTGGCCGGCAGCAGGGATTGAACTCGTGCTGCAGTGGCTGCGATTTGCTTCGTAGTGCGTTGCTTAACCCACTGCGCCACCAGGGGAGGCCCTAGATCAATTTTTTTTTTTAAGTTTTTGAACACAAGGAGAGATTTAGAGTTAATAACTCAACAGTCATTTCTCCAAATTAATTTTCAGGTTCGCTATTTAGGTCATGTGAGTTACTTCCTGTAGAAGTAATTTGCCATTTAATCTATCTGGTGTATAACAAAACATTTATTTTTTGCTCAATTTGCATGAGGATTGTGGTTCACCTGCAAAAAAAATCAACTGTAAAGCTCAGCTGTGCTTACCGGGGTTCTTCAGGCTAGACTCAGCTCCATACTGTTTTTATGAAAAATTGATCAAAACAATAAACAATGTCAAGAAATATGCTTGCATGTTGAAAGGCAGACCAGAAAAGAGATTAGAAAAGTAGAACCTAACCATGTAGTGCTACTACTGTGATATAGCTACCTTCAATTTTACTACATACCATTGGTCATATCATGTCACATGACCAAGCCAAATGTTTAAAAAGAAATGGGAGGAATCTACTTTTCCACAGAATAGATACACAATTGAAAGGATAATAGTCATGGATGTATTATCCTATTATGTAGGGAACATAAAGTCGGGAAACTTTAATGCAGTATGTCACAAGGGTAAATGTTATAACATCTCAAAGCAAGAAGATAATCTCCTTCTAATAATTATAATATAAGGAGCAGAGAGGAAGATGGTTGGGTCACATAAAGCTACACCTTGATAGATTGTCTTGCCATTGTTGCTGAATGTGTATTTCCTCTTACTAGAATCTGAAAAAAATGAAGGCATTTTTGTTTAACTTTAATCCTAGGAAAATTCTGGATGTCACAGGCATCCAATAAACTTAATATTTTAATGAAGAGAAGTATAGAGCACACTGGGGGAGAGATATGATTATATTAGAATGGGAGATTTTTCTGGAGAAATGAGAATGGCAGAGTCTGGATCAAGAAAACATGTATTGAGAGAATTGACTTCATGTTTAAAAAACAAAGCAAACCAAACCAAAGACAAACACCTCAAAATTCTAAATGTGAAGACAGGATAAAATTATACCAAAGCATATTGGGGTATAAAAGAAAGAAGTAATTATAGGGCCTGGGTATCTAGAAGATGATTTATAAGTCATAATTAATAGTCACATGCATTATATGTGAATTAGGATATAGTAAGATAAAATTTTGTCTTCCCAATGAGCTATTATATCTCATTAAATATCTTCAATTAAAAATCTATAGGAAACAGGGGCCTCCCTAGTGGAGCAAGGGGTTGAGTGCTACACTGTGGGACTTCCATAGCCACTGCTGTGCTGGTTAGATCCCTGGCTAGGGAGGTGACCCACATGGCACAGCAGACCTCTCCTGCCTTGCCCGCTGCTCCCCTCAGCAGTGTATTTCAGTCCATCTGCCTGTTCTGCTCCTCATTCTGTCTGTGGTGAGTCCTCTCACCCCCACCTCTGGCCTGTATCCCAGCTCTTGTATGCATAAATAAGTAAAATCTTTAAAAAAATAAAAGTATAATCTATAGAAAGTAAAGAAGGATATATAAGTTGTATGAACTTATTTCAATAATTTTCCTAAAAAACACATCCACATAAATAGCCTTTCACACTAAGAACATTATCAGAATATTAGTTGTTTTGATCCCTCCACATCTCAGAATTCTTCCTATAGTACCAAGTTAGTTTTGATTGTTTTTGAACCTTATATAGGTACAATATAAATTCCCATTGTGTCTGTTTCTCACTCAAAATCATGTTTATGAGAAAAATCTATGTGTATATATGCATCTTCTTTACTCATTGATCCTATCAACTGTCAATGTGCACATACATTGTTTCCATGACCTTGCTTTTATAATAATGCTGCAATAAATATTGTGGTACTTATATTCTTCAGATAGTTACCCAGAAGTGGGATTGCTGGATCATGTCAATTTTACTTATTTTTTTGAGGAAGATCCATAGTTTTCCCCAAAATGATTGCAGCAATTTACAATCCCACCAATATCATAGAAGATTTCATTTTTCCTTATGTCCTCTCCAATATGTTACCGCTAGTCATATTATGTAAGTCATTCTCACAGGTATGAGATTATACCTGATTGTGGTTTTGATTTGTATTTCCCTAATAATAGGTAAAAATGAGCATTTTTCATGTATTCTTTGGCCACAAATTTATCTTTCCAATGAGCTATTATATCTCATTAAATACCTTCAGTTAAAAATCTGTAGGAAACAGGGGCCTCCCTGGTGGAACAAGGGGTTGAGCGCCATACTGTGGAACTTCCGTAACCACAGTGTGAAAAATATGAAAAATATTTTTCATAGTGATATTGCAGCTAACTCAGAGTATTTATTTATGTATTCATTCATTCATTCATTCATTCATTCATTCATGCATGCATGCATGCATGCATGCATGCATACAAGAGCTGGGGTACAGGCCAGAAGCATGGGAGGTAAGAGAATTCAGCAGAGACAGAGTGGACTGAAATACAAGCAGATGGACTGAAATACACTGCTGAGGGGAGCAGCAGGCAAGGCAGGAGAGGTCTGCTGCGCCATGTGGGTCCCCTCCCTGGCCAGGGATTAAACTCTTGCTGCTGTGCCACGGATGCTTCACAGTGCGGTGCTCAACCCGCTGTGCCACCAGGGAGGCCCCTAACTCAGAGTATTTTAATGCAAAGGTTTCTATCTGGTAGTTACTGAAAAGCTTCATCTTTGTTCTAAATCAAAAGTTGAGATCACAAGAAGTGTCCTTTTAGAGTCTTTAGAGTGTTCTTGTGGTGAATAGGAATAATCTTCTGGTAAGATTATACTAACCCCATTACTATAATACTTTAGTATATCTTGTTACTCAGTGTAGCAAATTCTTATATTTTTTTCTTTTCATGCCTCCTTCTGGTTATCTTGTTTTTTTTTTTTTTTTCTTGGTTATTCTTGGTATTTTGACTTGTTATATACAACTAGAACTCGCATGGGTTCCAGAAAAAAATAATTTTCTGGAATTCAAATTCAGAATATATTCAAACTAAATAATTTGGAGAAAATGACATCATTACTTTTTCCAGACTTTCCATCCATGGGTGTAGTCTGTATATCCATTTTCTCAGTGTTTTTCTGAACTTCAGTATATCTTTTTTGTTGGTTAGTCTTGGTAGATATATTCCCAGTTACTTTGTATTTTTAGTTGCTACTTAAGTGTTATCTATTCTTTTGATATATATTTTTGTAGGATATATAAACACACTTGAGTTATATATATATATTGGATTTATTCAATCAGATTGTTTACTTTTAATTCTAATCATGTATATAGATATTACTTTGATGTACCCAAATTGCCACCTATGTATATTAAGAATCATGTATTCTTTTCAGCTCATTAAATCTCTTTTAAGCTGGCTTTATCCCGATCTATTGAGTACTGTAAGTTTTATTTCTAAAATTAACTCATGCCATTTATTTTTCTGAAAATATTGTCAATCACATTTGCTATTTTTATATCATTAAAAATATAGCTATTTTAAAGTACAGTTATGATAAACCTTTTCACTAGAATCACCTGTGTTTCCGGTTCTGGTAACGTCTATTTCTCTTATTTCCTTACATCATCTTATTTCTTTGCATGACTTATTTTTAATGATTTAAATTTTATGGAGAAAATAATCCAGGAAAGTAGTTATCATTTTCTACAGCCTGCAGTCTAGAACGGAAAACTCTTATATAGACAGAATTGACAGAAAGAATCAGGCTTTGAGTCTTAAGTTTCTCATACACAAAACCTGTTTTGTGTGACCTTTTTAAAATTAAATTTGGCTGGGACTGCCATAGGAGATTATAGGAAATCTTTTTATTAAGTACAACTTGTTTTCAAAGTATTAATAGTTTCTCCATACAAAAAATGATATTTGAGCAGAGGCTATCGCAGAATACCAGGTATTTGTTTACTCTCAAGACAAATCGTGTAGTGGTTACATTCTTATTTAGAAAATTATAGGTACATATATCTTCAAGGTTAAACATTTTCTAGTTTAAGCCACAGTTCTAATTTATTTCATCTCTTCATGACCGAATTGGTCAAAATATGCAGATTTCTCAGATAAGGTTTTTATAATGTACCATGTTTTATAATGTGCAGTTGATTCAGTACTTGACTCTTAAGACTGTTCATTTATTTTCTTAGTATTTTATTAAAATAAAATGATTTTATTTTATGGGGTATATTTTATTATTTACTGTAAGTTACTAAATCAATATTGCTTGTAATATTGAATAACTTCTATTTTTTTTCTAATTCATTCTGTAAAACACAACATAAAGTCATCAACAAAGATCATTAAAAGACAACTTTCCTATAATTATTTTTTTGTTCCCATAAAGAATGATATTTCCTGGTTCATTCTCTCAACATTCTTGAAAAACTATAAATTCTGAGAACTCAAAATGTATCTACATCACATAACAGTTCTGATTAGAGGACTGTAGATTTAGGCATAATAATGTGATTAAACATGTAACAATGAGAAATTGGCAAACTTAAATTAATGCATCAAACACTTAAAAGTCAAGTTATAATCAGAACTCACTCATTTTTCATCAACATAAGGAGAACACACCTGTGATTTATTATAATTTTCTTAATCATGAAAATGGCACAACTATGCTTTTCTCTTCACAAAAGCATAGCCTGCATAACTTCCTGTATTTGTTATTTAGTGTAGTATATTTTTAAAAGACTAGAACGATTTAAAATAAACATTGTCATTTAAATATGTCTAAAATTATAAAATAAAATATAAAGTATAATTACTGTAAGAAATATTTTAGTGTTTGAAAGTTTTCATAAACTGCAGAAATTGGAAAATTACTTGTATCTATAAATGGATATGTCATTGTCATTTTAGAGAATTAATAAATATCAGTATTTAGACCCTTTAAAATATCAAATGTTTAATATGTACAATTATTTCAGAAAATGAATCTTCTAATTATTTAAGATTAAAACAATTACCACTAAGTTAGCAAAAAAGCTATCTTTTCAGAAAGGGTTTTAAACAGTATAATTTCTCATGAACATTTTTATATTATGTTAATGCTTAGAATTTACCTTTTTTTTTTATTCTAGAGTGCCTTTAAATGATAAGCCTTATTATTTAATTTCTGAGCAAAGGACAATTCATTTCTATCCATATTTGGGTTCAGAAAACCTCAAATTTATTGCGCTCTTTGAAGTATAAAACATTAATATATAAGAATAACAAAATATACAATTTAATATTTAATTTTCTACTAGATCCTCTCACAAATATCAAAGACAGGGAGGAATAAAATACAAACACCATGATTTTCTAGAAGGCTTTCACACTTCTGCTTTTAGTCAGGATGGAACAATAAGAATCAAATTTAACCTTATACTATGAACAGCTATAAAACTGGATAACATATACTAAATGCTATCATATACTAGAAATCAGCTAGTGCAGGACTATGATCTTTTGGACAAGAAGGACAAATGAGTGAGAATTATAATCACTGATTATCTTTGAGTAAATTTTAAGCTCAAAGAACCTGGAACTCATAAGTAAAAAAATGGAGATTATGTTTGGGAAATGCTGAAATGATCAAAAATTGAGGGACAGAGTCTAAGAACTAGTGAGGGCTGTCTAAAAAATGCTACAAAATCTGAATCAGTAATCCTGAGAATATTTGCTCAGTATTAGGTTACACACAGAAGTGGAAGATATCTTCTTAAAGTTGTTGAAAGCACATATAAATAGAAGCCATGTGAAATATGACCAAACAAAAAGTAGAGGCCTCACTGGTTATTCTCTTGAGACATTCAGTAGAAATCAGGGATGAGGGAGATGCCTTACTACTTTGAGTGAAGACTACTATAGACTTAGACTAGCAATGCTTTGATAAGACCTCAAGTCATCAAACCTATCTGAATTTAAATTTCAGTCCAGAACAAATCTTAACCTACTTAAGGTAAAACAAAAACTCATATAATCCAGGAAAATTATACCATTATATTCAGTATCTAACAAAATATTAGACTTTCTAAGAAGCATATAGTCTCATAACCACTAGTAAAATCAATTAGTAGACCCTGAGCAAGAATAATTGATAATGTAATGAGAAGACAAAAAAATGCTGAACAAGTTGTTACAGCTCTTACTCTTACCTCAGACATGCAGAGAGCTGTAAATAGGCTCACAAGTTGCCTATTTCAAACAAACATTAAAAATATGTGTCCAAATATTATATTAATGTTTTTTCTTGAACAAATTCTATGAGGGAAGTGAAGATTCAGGGCAACCAACTTATATGAAATCTAGAGAGAAATGTGAATGTGCAAAGGGAACAACATTCCCACAGTTGCCGACTTAGGGCAAGCATCAAATGTCATAAATCCAGTGTGGGGGGATAATATAGAATGTGAAATATTTGGGGGTTCTAGGAATTGGAACATTCCCCTCCCTCCTAGGGTTGTCCATAAGATCTCTCAGTTAAAAGACCAAGGAGATATCTGAGAAACCCTCTCACCCACTCCATGTTGCTGGCCATTGCCAATCTTCTCTTTGTCCTGAGGATTAAAGGTGTTAATATTTATCACCTAGGAAAGTATATAAGGAAAGTATTATGTACAACCACTGTACAGTGATGTAAGGGAAAATCTCTATCAAAGCAAAAGAGATAATGCTGAGTCCAGCATTATCTCTCACAGAGGAGCATAAAAACCTCTGATGAATGCCACATCCCTGAGATCCACATTCACTGCAGCCTAAAACTAGTACTTAAACATGGCACCATGTAACATTTCCTTACAAGACGGACTTGGAATTTCAGAGTGGAATTCAGCTTGGAAACATGTGAGGGACAGACACTATCTAGTGAGTAGCAAAAGGAAAAACAAAAAACAAAAACAAAATCCAAGTAGGAAGAAATAAAATCTGGGTAAAATAATTTAAAGTCTTTCCTTGTCAAGAAGGTAACCAATATACCTATGCTTTAATCCAAGTTCAATTCTTGATGATGTTAGCAAAACTTCCATGCTCAAGACTTTGAAGAAGCAAAGATGTGTTTTCCTCCAAACTGAAAATATTTACCTCAGCCACCCTAATAACTAAACACAGAAAGTAAAAGCAAAACAAAATTCTAGATAGCCACAGAAAAAAAAGAAACATTCTACACTATCTTTGATAAAAGTTTTTAACAAATGAAAATTTTCAGTCTAGTAAGGGGCATATGTAACAAAACTATATATTCTATTATACTTAATAGTAAGTACCAGGAACTCAGCTGGGTTGCCAGGCATTGAAATAGCTTATTCAAGCAACAATGAGTCAAAATGAAAATACTAGAGAATTGGCTAGTCACTTAAAGTATTAATAAAAGTCTAAAATCAAGATCTCATCTGCCCCATTTCATTTCTTCCATGTAAATGTTCAACAGTGGAGGGTCAGATGGGTCAGTGTAGGTTGGAACAACATGAGATTCCTCTCGTTGTGGGAGTCTTGAACCAAAAACTCAACTAGTGTTGTGGGTCTTTCAATAGTGTGTGGGGGTGGGGGAATCAAGGGGAGATGCTTCCATCAGATTATGAAGAACTGTCTTGAAGGTTTTCTGTTCTTCTTCCAAATAAGAATGTTGCCTTCACAGAGGAGCCTAATGAGGCCATATCCAACCTTGGATATACACAATCACACAAAAATGGGTGACCAAATAGTATGGAGAAAAATTAAGATCAATCTCTGAGACTGATGTAATTATAAAGGGTGTTCATTTTGGGTTCATAGAACTAGCTTTGGCACCTATTTGTTAATTTAGTAATCCTGGGGAGGTTATTTAACCTCACTGTGCCTTGGTATCCCTATTTGTAATTCAGAATTATTTACCTCATGGTGTTTTTTGTCAGAAGTATATGATATATCCAAAGCACATATACTGAATCAGGCACATAGTCTGTGTTATGCAGATCTTTTCAATTATAAGTCATTGCAACCTCAGTATACACAAAATAGCCTACTAGTCATTTTCAATGTATCTATGAACAATTTGAGGGAATAGAACAAATTTCATAATGGTAAAATATACATTGACTGGATGTGGTAGGCTATAAATCATATTATTTAATGTAATTTGTTGAACCCCAAACCACAACAAAGAATACATGCAGATACAATCTTACTTTTTTGAGTCTCATGCTACAGAAATTGCAGAGAGAATAAAATGTCATAAACTATAATATGATTATTAAAAAAAAACTATTCCAGGACCAAACTACTTCATTCAAAATATATTACAGAAATAAAAGATTTGAACTGAGATATAATTATTAAACTTAATAGTATTCTAAAAGTAATTGTTATTATTTATGCAAACACTAAAACCAATCATAAATCATTGAAAATGTTCATGGTATTTGATGCTATTTAAATGATATTTTTAATGCTGTTTCTTATTTGTTCATTGCTAATGTCTAAAAATCAATATTTTTTTTTTGTATTGACTTGTCTTCTGAGAAATTGTTAAAATGATTTTTTTTTTTCTAGAAGTCTGACAAAAGCTTTAGCAGACAGGCCTCAAAGGGAAAGCTGCCCTTCCCACAGTAAAGTTGGTGCATAGCCAGTGTATTGAATTCTCTGAAGCGAGTTTCAGTCAAGGACTCAGACTCTTCTGGGTAGTTATACTCTTTCACATATTAATTATTCCCAGTCTTGCTGCCTTCAGTCTGAACCTGTATATCCAAGACTTCAGAGTCAAATATAGAAGTTTTATTGTCTCCTAATCTCTTAAGGAGAATTAAAAGTGTTTTTTAAAGTTAATTGCTACAAGAATAAACTAAAAATTGGACATAGGACTTCTAATATCCACTTTAGGAACATGTTTCCTTGAGAAAACAGTTTTCTCAAAGAAAAAATGTTTGTAGACACACACCTACCTTTCTCCCCCAAACACCACAAAAGAGATTGGACTAAAAGTAAATTTAGATTAAGGTGATGAGTATATAGTTAACGTTACACACATGCATATACATCTCTATACAGGATATAGTATATTCTATGTTTGTATATATATATAATAAAAATCAGAATTTTAAAAGGATATGTATTTTTATTTGTAATAATTAATTATAGCCTTCTGTAATTAAAAATGTCCTTCAATATGTCCACCACCATTACTTTGTTAGTGGAGTAGTCATTCCTTTAAAACATAGCCTGAAAGACACTTCACTGTTGAAATGTCAACTTTCCAAGACCAAATGAAATCTGTTTTATATTCAATTAAATATTATAAAAATAATGTGAAAATCATACTGTAGAGATAGTTCTTTAATAATATACAATTGTGCAAAATTATATAATTCTAGTATCACATCTCATTTTGCTCAATGTTGTGGTTAAGTGGATATAGTAGTAAAAACTTGCTTTTTTGAATGCTAAAATTTTATCTTTTGCTAATACTTTGCTGATTATTTTGAAAAGTTTATGTCTTTTTCCAGTTTAATGGAAAACTAGTTTCTAATCTAGCAAAATGTTTAGAGATTTGAAATGAACAAAGCATATAAATATGATTTAATGTAATAATTATTATCAGTATTATATCAGTTATATGCTAACAGTTCTGAAAATAAATGCCAAATGTGAGATTCATTCATTTCTGTAAGTGGAGGTTTAAAGATGAAGTATCAATCTTAACAGGAGAGGTGTGGCACTAATATTTAGCAATTTTAAACTCACCAAAACAAAGTTACTATGCATAACTATTGGAGCAGTTAAGGTTAAAAAAATATCTTTAATAGAATAGTGAGAAAATAACTTGGCTCTAGTTAAACAAGAGACCTTGTTCATTTTATTCAAGGATTTCTTTTCACCACATTATCAAACCATAATGCTTTTATATTTGCTCATGTAAAATTGCATTTCTGTATATCTGAATATTAAAGAAAATAGAAGTAATTATCTCAAAGCTTAGTTCTGTTCTTAAAATATAACAAGCTGATTTTGTTTCTATTCAACTGATATTTATTGCCTACCAGTAAAGCATTATGTTAGAATATAAGCCCCCATGTAAATATAAACTCTCTGAGGGTTAATACTTTCTAAAACATAGCTTTCACATATAATATAATTAAGAGAGTGAAGGAGTGAATACATATTTATTGTATAAACAAAGAATTGAGAGCATTAAAGTGACTACATATAAGAACCTCAGCATGCTAAATCTGTGAAACTATTTTAATAATAATGGTCACTAAATTCTATAATGACATAAAAGTTGTTTCTCAGGTGCAGTGCATCCATTTGAGAAGGTCAGACTGGTAATTGTGAAAAGAGATGTAGAAGCCAGGGCATACCATAAATACCCACATCTAGTGATTTTAGAAACATAAATAAAAGCCACTGTGATATGAAAAGCATCTGAAGTTCAGAAGCATTTTAGAGTGGTTGGAAAAATGGAAAGCCACACAAAAATGGGGTGCATTTATTTTTATTTTATGTCAAAGATAGAAATGGATGCTCTGTTACTGACTTGCTTGGTACAAGTAAGTCATACATTCAGTAAAGAAGTTACCAGAATTAGAGCAGTAAATTAGAAGCTGTTTTAACAATTCCTTTGAAAATGAATTGGATGAATTTGATAAGTTACAATAATGCTTTAAAATATGAATGCCAAGGGATCTTGGTAATTATTCATCTAAAATTATCTATGCACATATAAATTTATATAAAAAAGGTGTACAAGAATGGCACTCTTGTGGGCACAAGCAAAAACAACTCAAAGTAATGGTTAAACAACTTGGAGTTTGACAGTTTTCTATAAATGCCAATTATTTTCATTTGGTGATAGTATTATACAATTCTATAATTTTTCATGTTTTGTATTTTTCCTACTGTAAGAAATATAAAAAATTAAAATATTCTATGGATTTATTTCTCCTTTAATATTAGTTTTGACTTTATGTTTTATAAACCATGGTTCATTGCATTAAATGTTGTGTCTTTTAATGTATATATCATATACATATTTTCTTTACATTCTTGGCAGAAATTCTCTATTTTTATGTTAATTAAATAACTTTAATAGTAAAATATAGTCTCATGATTAATGTTTATGTTCTGTATCTATTTTCTGTCCTGTTACTTTTGATCTATGTCTTTACACTTAAAGTGGATTTCTTATAAAGGTATATGTGAAAATATCATTACATTTTGACACACTCTGCCTTCAGTTGTTTTCTTCTGTTATTTAGATTTAATATAATCATTGATATGTTTGGATTTCAATCTTCTGTGTTATTCTTTGTTTTCTATCTTTCTCAGTTTCCCTTACTTTTGGGGATTGAGCATTTTCCCTCTTTTTATCTCCTCTAATTAATTACATTGTTTAGTTTGTATTTTTCAGGGTATACAATATACTCTGTTTGCTCATTACATTGTAATTTGAAACAACAAATTATACTTTGTTTAAATAATTTTATAGGACAATACCTAAATAGCAGCCTTTCCATTATTTGTATGTTTAATTCATATAATAGTACAATATGATAATAGACTCTAGTATATATAATAATTTTACTTTGGTACAATTATCTCCTAACTGACAAAAAGGCAAGTGGAGGGATCACACTTCCTGACTTCAAACTTTATTACAAAGCCACAATCATAAAAACGGCGTGGTACTGAAACAAAAACAGACACATAGACCAATGGAATAGAATAGAAAGCCCAGAAACAAACCCACAAACTTATGAACAACTAATCTTTGACAAAGGAGCAAAGAATATACAATTATCTTTTAAAAGACAAATATATTTTATTTACTATGAACCTCTTCCAGTCTGCCTTTCTTGATTTTGTTGATTTGATTTAAATTTGTGCTTAGCATCACTTATTGACTATTGAACTCATGTAACTATTGACTGCAAACAGATCTGCTATCAACATATTATCTCAGATTCATTTGTCTGAAAATATATGATTCCATCTTTATTATAAAATGTATTTTTGCTAGATAAAGATTTCTGGGTTAATTTTTCCCCTGTAAGCACTTTAATGATACCTTTCCATTATATTATAGCTTACAGTTTCTATTATGTCTATTAAGATTTGTATCTTTTTGGTATACAAAATTTTTTTTTTCTGACTGCTTTTTTCGTTTAGATTTTATGTTTGTATGTGTGTGACTGTTTAAATTCTACTTTTAGATAGTTGAATTTATTTGTTTTGTGACTTCTTTCCTAGCATTAATTTTGTTGTAATCTTTAGAAATTTGAAAACAAATATAACTTATAAGTCAATTTAGCAAGGTTTTTGAATACACTAGTAACAGAATAAATTTATTGTCACATGTCAGGAGCGAATATTTGAGATATTAAATTGACAGACTCCTCTTGCAATGATTTCAAAACATAAAATAATACATTATTCAAAGTTATTTAAAACCTCTAAACTGAATATAATTTTAAAAAACATTTTCATGTCAACCAAATTATAGTTAAATAAAAGTGCTATAATGTGGCATTAATGAATTTCTTTATTAGTCCTAGCCCCATGATATAGGAAAGTATATATATATCATATATTTTATTAATTAGAAGTACAACTGATTTTTCTTCTAAAACATACCAATATTAAGCTAAATATTTAAATTTAGTGAAATACCCTGGACAACATATGCCATTCTAGATTATTTCTATCATTGTTATAGTCTTTAGCCACGATTGCTTGATATATAGTAATTACTGAAAACCTTTGAAAATACTGATATGGACTAACTGAGGAAACTCTTAAGGTTGCATATGCTGCTATCAGTTACCAATACAATACAGTCCAACATGATAGACTAAATTGTCTACTTGATATGTTAAATCAAAATAATTTTCAAAATAGAATAAATTTTCAAGAAATATGATTCAATTAAAAAAATCCATGATATGGATGGAACTGGAAGGGATTATGCTCAGCGAAGTAAGTCAGAAGGCAAAAGAAAAATACCAGATGGTTCCTCCCCTAGGAGGAATATAAGGGAACCAAATAAAGATCAAGAAAAGGAATAAGAACAATAATACTAATAATAACAAGAAGAAAGAAACAAAAACCAAAAATGAAAAGAAAAAGACAAACTGGGGACACTTGATGGGGAGGGAAGAGGGGAAGGGTGGAGGGCAGATGGGAGCATGGGGGACTGAGGTGATGGTGCACTGGTGATATGGTGATGGGGACTACATGGGTGTTACAATTGATGTCAAATATATGTAAATTTTAAAAAATTATATTAAAAATCCATGATAATCATCAATTTCTTGCTTTCTTTGAAACATAAGTGGTAGTGTTAGGAATGAAAAAATATTCTGAAGTATATTTGAAAGAAAAACAACAAAAAGTAATTATAGTGTTAGGAATGAAAACAAATTATGAAGTGTACTGAAAGAAAAACAGTAACATTTTGATATATTTATCATAGCCTGCAACAGTATTAAATCATTACAGATGTTTGCATTTGAAACCATAATAAAGGTAGGTATAATTTGATGATCATTTAATGTAGTAATTTGATGAAAATAAACAAAATAGATGCAAAAACAATTAGGTAACATTATGTAATAAAATGTTGATATATAACCAAATTATTGTACTTATTCATCATTGGCATTCTTTGTATTCAGGAGTCTCATTAGGATGATCATTTATTATTATAATCATCTCATATTTAATAGAATTTTCTGCACATCAGAGCTGTGATTTTCATCCCTGTAGCCTTCTCAACCACCAAAGCTGTGCTTCAATTTTATTTCTGCCCCCCCCAAAAAAAACCAAAAAACAAAAAACATGGCCACAGATTTAAAATAATAGATAATTTATGCTAAAAGATTAACAGATTATACAGGAAAAAATAAAAGTTTTAAAAACAAATGTACCACATTCTACATGTAAGTCATTTTTTTATGATTTTACTTTTTCACTTGTGAATAAGGTGATGCATTTAGAGTAATATTGCATTGCCATGAAATTTACTACCCTCCTGTAAAATATTTAGCCTTCATTAAATGTATCATATGTTAACTGAAAGAGTAAAGATTTGTCTTTTGAAGTCTGAGAAATGAGACAGGATATGAGGAAATTCAATTTAATAGAGAAAACCTAACTGGGTATTTAGCTTCTATTAGGTATATAACAAGCTGGAAGAACTTTGCTGCCACCCTCTCAACAATAACCAAAAGAACTGTGTTCTCATACACAAGCTTTTCTGAATAGAATCCTGAATCATTAGGAAAAGAGCAATCAACCACCATGAAATCAGAAGAGATAGACACAGCCACTTAGTGCCTAAGATGGCTGTAGCCAAGTAGTTGTAAGGAGAATACATCTAATATAGATAATAAATTGGAGAAAGGTTATGAGGATATATGGAATCCCTCTTATTATAGATAGTAAAACAACCTCTTGTCTATATGCATGGCTAAAATGGGCTTTGCTGGGGATATCTACTCCAATTAAATTGATTGCATTCTGGAATGTTTATTTTTTATTCCATATAGGTTTATTTATATTATGTTGCATTATAAGATATGTTTTAGTTGTGCATCATAATTATAGATGAATATCCTACTGTGTTTACTACTGAAAACCCAGTCCTATCATCATTAGAAAATTAACCCTCTATCCAGTTTGCCTACCTACCTTCTCACTTTATTCTGGAAGTAATTAGTCTTCCTATTTACAAGTTTGTTTTGTTTCATTTAGTCCATCCATTTGCTTTTTATCTTTTTTTTAAAAAAATATTTATTTATGTATGCATGAGCTAGGGTACAGGCCAGAGGCATGGGGCCGAGAGGACTCACTAAAGACAGAGTGGGGGACAGATCAGGCAGATTGACTGAAATATACTGCTGAGGGGAGAAGCAGGTGAGGCAGGAGAGATTTGCTGCATTGTGTGGGTGTCCTCCCTGGCTGGGGATGGAACTCATTGCTGCAGTGGCTGCGGAAGCCCACCCTGTGTCGCTCAACCCGTGTGCCACCAGAGAGGACCCTCTTGCTTTTTATCTTTTAATATGATTTTTTAAAGTCCATCTGATTTATTTCACTAAGCCTAATATCTTTTAGGTCTATCCATGTTGTTCCAAATGTCAGGATTTTACCTTTTTATCACTAAATAATATTCCATTGTGTATATACCATATTTTCTCACATTGTAAATAATTCTTCCATAAGCATGGGATGTGCATATCTCTTTTCAATTAATGTTCTTATAATTTGGGGTAAATTCTCACAATTGGCATAATTTAATCATGTGGAATTTCCATTTTTGGATTTTTAGTTTGATAAAATTTTTATTAAAGAAGACACATGGTATGATTCAATCTCTGTGAATTTATTGAAACTTTTTTTGTTGCCCAACATGTGGTCTATTCTGGAGAATATGCCATATGCATTTGAGAAGTATGCACACTCAGGTTTTTTGGGATACAGAGCCCTATAAATGTCTCCTTATATCACATGTAATATAATTTTCATTTTAAGGTACTAATTCCTTGTTCATTTTCTATTTAGTTGATATGTCAGTTCATAGAGAGGGATAATGATGCCCATTTATGTTTACAGATTTGATATAGATTTGGTAGTAGCTTTCTTATATATTTTGATGTTTCCTATTTGGTGCATATATATCTCTATATACATATATAAATACATATTTATTCTGGAAGTAATTTGTATATATGGAATTAATTCTGGAATATATACTGATTATGTCTTCCTGATTATTGTTTCCTTAATCACTATAGTATGCCCATCTCTGTCTCTTGTAACTTTATCTGAAAGTCTATTTTAGCTAATATGAAATCATTTCCCTGCCTTTTGGGTTGTTCTTACTTGCTTGCAGGATTTTTTCAAGCCACTTACTTTTAGCTTATTTTAACTTTGGACCTCAGGTGGTCTTCGGAAGCAATAGGAAGCTGGATTTTCTTTTCTGATGCAGCTCACCACTCTGTGCCTTTTGATTGGAGAGTTCAATCCATTTACATTTAGAATGATTATTGATATATGACAGTCTGCAACTGTCAATTTCCTATAGTTTGCTTATTCTATTTACTGCCTTATTCAATTGTTCCTGGATTTCTGCTCTTTGCTTTAGATGAGAGTGTCTGGTGTTTGAAGAGGATGCCTTGTGCTTTCGAGCACCTTCAGTTTCTTTTTGTCTGGACTTCTTTTATACTCCCTTATATCTTAAAATGAGCCTTGCAGGGTATAATATTAGTGGCTGGCCATTTTTATCTTTAAGTATAGTGAATGATATTCCATTCTCTTCTTGCTTGTGTGGTTGCTTCTGAGAAATCTGACATAAGCCTGATGGGAGTAACTTACAGATTTTCTGCTTTTTGTCCCTATCTTCAATATCATTTCTCTATCTTGAACTCTTGGGAGTTTCACAACTATGTGTCTTAGTATAAGTCTCACTACACTCCTTCACTCTCATCAAAATGAGGATATGTAGAAGAGTAGATGATAGATATTCATGTATATAATATTTCACTTATGTGATATATAGCGTATATACCATATATGTGTACATTTAACTTAAATTGAAAATATTTACTGACACAATATATCTTACTGTTTTGTTGGTCCATGTCCACAGTCTGGCAATTATTTCAGTAGCACTTCTTGATACTAGTTATTATCACAGTATTAAAGGCTAAAAATATATATTTAAATAATATATTTAACATGTTTAAAAATATTAAATTCCATTAAATGGAATAACATTACCATAATATATATTTCATGCTAGTGTTATAAAATTCCATGCTAGTGATCACATACTCTTATTTTTTAATGTATTAAATGAAACCTTCTGAGAAGTATATATATACTTATCATTCCTGAGTTCTGGCCAGTAATCCTTTTCAGTGAACTTCCAGTATGGCATTCTATAAAGCAGTAATCAGTGCGATACCTTAGACATATTGCCTTAATAAATATACAGTATTTGAATAAATGAATTAGCAGTGTGAATTAAAGACCTGAAATGTCAGTTTATTATTAAAATTGTGTTTTCTTCAGTGGGATCATGTTAGGAAAGAAGTATCACCATTTAAAAGCATTTTTACTTTCACTCTTTGTAACATTTAAGGGCTTAGTGCACAAGAAAACATTTAGAGTTTCTCCATATTATATTTCTGCTCTTTGTTTGAGTCATTTAGTTTTTCATGTTTTGGCTATATATATGTGATGACCAGGTTCTTTTTTATTCTTAATCAATAGACTTTGAATTAAATATGCATTTGGCAGTGATATATTAAATTTCCCATGAGTAACTTAATTTGTCAGACATGTGTTCAAGAACTAGGAACAAGTTTTAATGAGGGATGAAGTCAACATGGTGACATCATCAGGTGCTTCCTATATTCTTCACAGTCATCTACAAATAATTGATCAACCAAGGTATCACTCTTTATCATGTCAGTATGACACAAAGATATGCTTATCTCTTTGTCTGAATATGGGCAGATTGGAAGGGGAAAATCCTAGGTAAACTATTGTCTTATGTAAGTATTCCTGTGTAGTCTTTTGTTCTAAAAAAAAAAGTTATATTTTAATGACAAATTATGTGGTCATCCTAGCTACATTCAGTAGGGACTGACAAAGAAATGGAACTAACAGCCAACACATAGCTAAAAAGGATTAGGGACATGTTTCTGAAGAGAGCAGATGGTGTGCTTTCACAACTTTCAATAGATTGGCCTGATATATTATACTTTGGGAAATATCAGAGACACTGCATGAAAACAATTTGTTTTGTAAATAAGATTGACCAATATTTCATAGCAAATTAACTGTTGTTTAAAAATCACAGTGTACATTATAATAGTAAATTTCAGTGTACAACTTTAGTAAATAAAACTAAAACCCCACACCCCATGCCTCATCCACCAGGGTTATGTTCCTGACAGTTGATTCCTGAAAGCAAGGAAAGTGACTAAATCTATATATACTTCAATATGTTTTTTCATATACATATATACCCAAGATAAACTTTAATTTATAAATTAGGCATGGTAAGAGATTAATAATAATAACTAATAATACAATAGGACAATATAATGTAAAGAAACTTAACACGGTTTCTCTCAAAACATCTTACTATATATAATAATTTTAGACTGCAGTTGACCTCAGGAACTAAAAATTATAGAAACCAAAAATCCAAACATACTATAAGTGAATACAATTATTTAGATTTCTTAAACCCAGAATTTTTTTGAACATTTATTGCTATCAACTGCATTACTATTAATAAATAAATTGGGAACACAGTAAGTGGGAATTATCCTGAGTATGCCACTTATAGTTTGGAGCAATTATTTCAAATATATTAATTTGCTCCTTTATTGACTATCAAATTGCAGACCTTATTTTTTATTCAATTTTTTTCCTCTTATAACATCTATTCTGCCTTTTTCTATTTCTAATACCCAATTATAATTGTATTATAGGTATAATTTGAAATTGGCTATAGAGAAATTGAAATCATATTGCAATTTTTCAAGAACTACTTTTACAATTAAGGGGAATTCAAATTTTAGATTTCTGTGTGTTTAATCTCATTTATATTTCTTTTCATTCAACAAACATAAAGTGAAACCTCGTATGTGCCAGTCAACTTATTAGTTATTATGAACACAGTAATGAATGGAAGACTATTGTTAGTCCTTAAGAATTGGAACACATGCAGTTAAGCCAGTATAACACAATCAATGTAATGCAATAGGAACTACTTTATCTAAGACCTGACGGATAAATGTCCTAGTACATCACTCATATTTTATATTATAGAAAATAGTATGCTGTTGTTTTTAACTGTGGATTTGACCACACTAGTATTTCCATGGATGTTTTCTTTCCCTTTGTGAAATTGTCCATGACTCTCTCTCTCATTTATTACCTTTTTGCAATACTTTTATACATCACATAACATGTAATCCTATTGTCAGTCTTCAAGTCAATCCTGTTTTTATACTCACAAAATCACCTTGTGCTATTCTCACTTAATCTAGAAATGATTGAAATGTTGACAGTTATGATTTAAACGCTTTGAAAGTAAGGGTTTATAAAAGGTGTTAGAAGGTATAGAATACTAATATTCAAATCTTACTATTTTCTAATTGAACTAACATGTAAACACATTTCTGCAATGTTTAATATAGGAAAGCAGTATATCTACTGACTGAGAAAGGAATTGAAAGTTTTCTCAAAGACAACAAAATCACAGGAATATACTCAAAAGCCACTATAAATAAAAACGATCATCAACTAGTTTTTATGAATACATTCATTTTTTTCACCAAAGAGAGCGGGACAATTTCTTATATGTCTTTGGTCTTAAGTTTCATATCAAAGCAATAAATAGGAAATATTTGATATCCTAAAATTAACAGTCTACTGTGTGTATTAGAATTTAGATTGATAGACAGGAATCATGAATAAATTATATTATTCTTGTTCTCAAGGAACACAGACATTGTATAGATGGGATCTAAACTTCAAGGAGAACCAATAACTTACCCACCATTATTTAGTAATATATGACCTCAGGATTTTCAACTTTATAGCCTGCATCCCTAACTATTTTATTACTGCTAATACTGGTTCATAATTTCATTTAGTGAAGGGTTAAATTTGCTTTCTGTTACCTTCACAATGATAAAATGCTACCCAGTATATATAGATGATTAATAAATATTTTTGAATGACTAATCTATTGGATAGAACTTGTTTGTAATTAAACTATACAATCCTCTTTTGCTTTCTGTTTTGACATCTTTTTTTGAGAGAAATGTTTACAATAGTGTGGATTTGTGATTATATTTTCTCCACAATTTCATCACATCTGATTTTATTTTTTAATATGTTGCATTAGATTATATTAAATTATATTTTCATTTATTGTTGACTTATCTATATCATCAATAAGTGCATAGATTGTTTTCTTTTATGCTATTTTACCTAAATATCATTTTAGGTCAGTTCCCACCATATTCTTCGACATTTGACATTTCCAAAAGACTGGACACTTCTTGTGCCTGGAGACAGGGTATTCTTTGGGAGTATTCTTTCCTCAGGGGAGAGTCATCATGGGCAAACCCCACCTGCCTTTCCAAGCACCCCTTTGATTTCTTTTCCTTGGCCTCTGCTGCTCTCGTTCTTATCTCCCTAGGAGTCAAACAATCTGTGCTGTGCCCTCCTTGGACCATCTATGGAATCCTCTATGGATTCAGTCTCGTTCTCAGGCCTGCTTCACTCTATTTTACCTGCTTTTAGTTCTGCTGGAACTCTATATTGTATCTGGCTACCTGAGAAGTCTTTTGTTTTGGGACTGAATAGTGATTTAGATTAAAATTGTTTTCATTCAAGGATTCCCTGGTGGTGCAGGGGTTAAAGTCTTAGCACTGTCAAGGTATCACCACTGCAGCTATATGTTCCATCCCTGACCAGGGAGCTAACCTGCAAGGTGCTGCAGACCTCTCCTGTCTTACCTGCTACTCCCTCAGCAGTGTATTTTATAGAGATGCCTCTTCTGCTCCCTACTCTGGCTCTGGTGAATTTTCTCATCCCCTGCACCTCGGGCCTACACACCAATTATTGTATGCATAAATAAATGAAAATGAATATTAAAAACTTATTTTTGTTCAATTTTGTTTCGGCACAGTGCAGTGCTGTTTGAAACTTGGAACTTCAAATGAAATTTGAAAGAGATGATTCTCTGTCTCTGCACATACTATCAATACTATCAGAATTGAGTTATTTGTTAGGAAATCATTAAAATCACTATCTATTACAGAAACAGATTGAGCTGAGTTATTTGTAGTTGAACTGTTTTTCCTTTTGTGACCAAAATGGATAGTGGGAAGCATTGTTATTTAATTTCACAATATTTCTATGAAGTATATGTTGAATCCAAGTTTATTAGTGAGTACCATTATTCCTAAAAACAATCAGACATTTAAGCATTCATCTATGGAGAAAATTGAGACCTAGCTAAGGAAATTTATCACAATTCATGAGAGAAATGTCATACTTTATGTTTCTTTACTTCCTGTCATATAAATAATACTGTCTATAAATGGTGATAAGTATCCATATATTGTGACTATATGACAGATACTTTTTATTTGATGTTTTATTTTGATATATTTTGTTACTTTTTATACCAATTCTATTTCATGTATAACATATTCTAATTTTCAGGAGTATAAATAAATTAAAATATTCTTCAACTAAATAAATCAAGACTTTTTATTTGATAAATAAAAAAGTATTTAAACAAAAAGTAAAAAAAAAATATATATATGACTTTTAATGTGCTTCTTAACTGACCTGCTTTATTACACTCTAAATTTTCAAAAAAAAAGAAAGGTGATTTTCCTTTTCCCTCTCTTAATAACAAGGTTTACAAAAGTAGACATCTAAATTGATTTTTTTAAATGAATTTCACTCACTACAACCATCACTACTTCAGTTATTTTCATTAATATAAGTTTTAACTTCTTTGCATTAGCAATCAGTAAATAAGTCCAGTGAGCATTTAAGGAGCCATCATGTGGGCCCAAATAGTCAAAATGTAGGTTTTCCTGCCAAGGATATATTTACTACTGTTTTTAATGTGATATATTTTTACTTTGTTTATATAACTGACTTCTATCTTGGAAACTTACTGAACAGATTTTTTTTTATCACCCTTTTTTCCCTTTTTGATCTAACACTATATTCCATAGTCTGGCTAAATGGACATAAACATGTAAATTTCATGTAAGCATATAAATAATAATTTTATATTTATATAATTTATTAAGCACATCAAAGAAGCACATTAAAATCATATATTCGTACTTTTTAAAAATATTTATATTTATACTTATATAATTTATATAATAATTCATAAGTATATATATCTATTGAAATATTGCATACTTTAATCCTCTTATAAATACTATCTGGTGTTTGTACATAAGTGTATATGCATGTGCATGTATGTGTGTGTAACGTTGACCTCATAGAAAATGCTTAACTTTTTTTGTAGTTTTTCAAACCCTGTAATCATGCAGATGTGTTTTTTCATCAGTTTTCAAAATAGGTATTAGATTGATTATTCAAAAATTAATGAATTCAGTAAATCTTCTCTGCATAAACATACAGTCTCCTGTATTACCTACCTATTCTTTTCCTTCATTTCTCCAAAATAAGATTGAGTGTTTTCTTTGTGGAAATTTTAAGAGCTGTTCATAGAAGTCTTTATAATAATAACATCTAGAAGAATTTAGTAAATTTTATCAGTGCAGCACCCTGGTTTTAAAGGAATTGGATATTTTTCAGACATCTCTAACATGACCTTTTACAATTACCTGATTTTTAATTTGTGAGTTGTTTTATAGTGTTCTTTTTAATACAGTGTATCCTATTATGCTATTATATATATAGCATGTATATATAATATATATAGAAAATTAGCTACAAGTAGGGGTTTGAAGTAAAATGGGAAAAGTTAGTTCTGTCATGTGAAATAGTACTTCATATATTGTTATTTCTTTTGCAGCTATAAAACAGGGTCAAAATATCAGTAGACTAAATCACCAATTAGGTCTCAGGAGAAATATTAATCTAACAGTTTGTATGATTAATTATGCACATACACACATACAAAATGTTCATCACTTTGCATTGTGAGTGTGGCATTTATATATTTATATGTGTAGGTTTTGTTGCAGATGTTGCAGTAATAAATGTTCCCAAATATTTGTGACTTATTTGTCAGTTAGGGTACCTGCTGACTGCTAATTACTTGAGATTTTGTTCTATAGCTATTTCCCATAACCTAGTCTCAAATACTGGTCATCACTATAGAAGGACAAGAAAATGAAAAGTGAATTGCATTAAAAAGTTCCCTGTTTACTGAGCAGATAATCATATGTTATGTCCAAAAGGACCAAGAACTGCATTCCTCCCCTGTACCTAATAATAGGAAAAATGAAATATATAGTAAAACATTATTGGTTACTATTTTGATGAAAATATCATTTCCAGTGACTGCTGTTACAAACTCTCAAGTAAAGTCTATTTTTTTCACTACTTTTAATCTACAAAATATCATTTTTATATACTATGCCAAGGTAATATTTAATTTTAAAGAATATAAAATCAGCAAATAGAAATTACCTTATTGATGCCAAGTAGAAATGTTGAAGTTTTGAAATAAATTACCAATGAATGATTGTCAAAAATGGGTTTAAATTAGCAAACTTCTAAGTTAAGAACATTTTTTTCTCAAGACTTAATGAAAAAACAAAACTCAGAAAAACATAAAACATAACCCTAAAGACTAGAACAAAAACTGATTTACAAAAGAATGAAGAGTCAATCTATTGGTAAGGAGTAAGCCAATTATAGTTTTAGTTCTGTACAACTGGCTACTCATGAAACATTAAAATCAAATCACTTCAGGCAAGTACTTTGTAATGGATTAACTTGTCTATGATGTAATCAAGCTTTAAAATAATATTACAAATGCCAAACAGGACTTTCAAACAGCAACATTAAGACCCTTTGCCAGCTGAATCCATTACTGTAGAAAGAAATCCTTCAGGCAATGTTAGGTCACTGATTCTAGCAATTTATTTCTCATTAGCTTATAACTACCTGACCTCTTCATCTGTGTCTGTTCTATGAAATTGTACTTCAGAACTTATACATATAAAGTTTACAAGGAATCATTTTATTGCTTTCATTCAAAAATGAGATTTTTTTTCTAGAATTCTAGTCAGAAAGGCTGAACAATTGGCTATTATAATTGGAATTTAACAAAAGACTGCTAAGCCATCTAAAAAAATCATAAGCACTCACTACATAAGTTCATAATTACAACACTCATAAAACTATATCTAAAATAGTCCATATTGATAGAAAAACTGAAAATGTAATATCCTACATTTGATAAAATTCTAAAGATATCCAACAAAAGTTGAAAAGATAGAAAATATCTATCATTAAAAAAGAAATTTAAAAATTCTAGAGCGTAGAAAATAGATGGAAAGGATTATAATTTGTCATGGAAATTTAGCACAACTTTCCTATTAACAATTATATTTTAAGAATTATTTGTGTAATTTGTTTTTATATTTATAATCTATAAATATCTCTTATTTAATCTACATACATGTATTTAATTTTTCATTAAGATTTAGCATAGCCTTGTTTGTATATTTAAACATATTTATATAAATATGTGTATACATATATAAACTTCTATGACATAAATACTATACTTGCACGTACTTATATGTGTTTGTGTATCAGTAAATTTCCTATAACCTCTCTATCAAAATTATCACATATTGTATACTAATACATTTCTGGAGACCAGAATTCTGAAATCATTTACACTAGGCTAAAGTCAAGATTTCAGGAGGAATAACTCCATTTGGAGACTATAGGGAATAATCTGTTTCCATCTCCATACCTATTACTGCGTGCCTTGGATCATGAACCTTACTCCATCTTCAAAGCCATCTGTGTAGTATCTATTCACTCATCGTTCTTCTTTCTTCACTCTCTGTTTCTACTTTTTTGTCTACTTTCTGTCCTTCTCTGAGGAATTTCTTCCATGAATTGAAATATATTGTACCAGAAATATAAAAACAAAAAAAATTAAGAGATACTTAGAAAGTCCATAATATGTTTTAAATGTTCTAGAAAAATATTCTCATAGACTGTTTGTATTATGTATTGCCATTTGTTATTTTTTTTAAAGATTTATTTATTTATGCATACAAGCACTGGGGTATAGGCCAGAGGTGTGGGGGGTGAGAGGATTCACCACAGACAGAGCGGGGAGCAG
>JAGFMF010011702.1:2853741-2887633 GCA_019455555.1 Galemys pyrenaicus | reverse complement strand
TCTCTGGCCGGCAGCAGGGATCGAACTCGTGCTGCAGTGGTTGCGGTTTGCTTCATAGTGCGTTGCTTAACCCACTGCGCCACCAGGGAGGCCCTGTATTGCCATTTGTAACCATATTGTCTGTTCAGGAAGTTTCAAGTTTTTAAAAAATAGCCATTATTGGGTCATCTACTCCGCTATAGCAAGCATTAGAGTACTATGATTGACAGTCTAACAAAATATATATAGGCTTAGGGTTCACACAAGTGGAGGGATTTTAATTAATAGACTAAGACATACTCAGTACAAAGCCAGTTTTTAAACTGATGTACAAACAAAACTGCATCTGTTTGTCACTGTTGAATTGGTATATTTCTTCTATATTGTGTTTGTTTAAAGAGAGTCAAGAATGAAATTCCAAAACTAACATTGCTAGTTTAACAAAATATTACAATATTTCAAAAGGCAAACTGTTCTCTATTAGCTCTCAACATTAAGTGTCTTGTGCATATTAGTAATGAGTAATAATAGTGTCTAAAATTTGTGTCTACTGATGGGGCTCATTTATAGATGTATTCATCAAGCACAATGCCACTAGCCTTTAACTATCTTGAATGCTGCTATCTAATTAAAAATGTTATTTTTATACCTGAGTAATTGTAATAACTCCTTATCTGAATGCCATGCCAACCAAGGAAGGACAAAAATCATATGAGCATCTCAACAGAAGCAAAAAAAAAGCATTTGGCAAGATATCACATACTTTAAATATAAAAAAATTCTCAACAAAATGAATATAGAAATAATGTACAACATAATAAGATCTATTTATGTCAGACCCACAACCAACTGCATTCTCAATGGTGAAATACTGAAACCTACTTTTCTAAGAGAAGGGACAAAACACGGGAATCTAATCTCATCACTATTCTTTGTATTACTGGAAGCCTTATCAAGAACGTGTGTGTGTGCGTGTTGTATTCCAAATTAGAAAGGGAGAACTAAAACTACCCTAATTGCAGATAACATGATAATTTACTTAGAAAATCCCGGATACTCCAGTAAAAAACCATTGAAAATAATAAAACCAAATATATGAGATTATATATAATTAATATAAAATATGTTGCATTTATATATGCAAATTAGCAGAATAAGAAATTAGGAAAACAACTTAATTTGCAAAAACATCAAAAATAAATTATTTTAATTAAGTGTAACTAAAAAGTGAAAGATCTTTACAATGAGAAAACTAAAATATTGGTGGAAGAATTAAAAGGAGATAGAAAAAGATAGGTAGTCCATGTTCATGAACTGTAGAATTAAAATTGCTAAATTGACTCTCTTACCTAAAATAATATAAATATTTAGTGCTATTCCTATGAAATTCCCATTTCATAAACTTTATTTGGTACTTATTGTAGAAGGTACTATGGTTGGTAAAATGTCAGACAGATATGGACAAGTATCATATGATTTCACTCATATGTGATATACAGAGACCAAAAATAATGAACTAAATAAAAATGAACTTTTGCAGTAAAAGATATATTAGTGGTTATCAGTAAGGAAAGGAGAGGTGGTGGGAAAATTGAATGTAGGGGACAGTGGTATAGTGAAGGGAAATTGACTTAGAAGTGAACTTGTACAGTATACACACATACAGATTTTTCAGTGATGATACTTGAAAATTATATAATGTTGTAATTCAATGTTATAACAATAAAATTATTTAAAAATAAAATTATAAATAGCAATTTAAAAAATTTATAAAAAGTGTTTAAATATCCACTGTGTGATGATTTATGAAAGGGTAAAATTTTCCTCTAAATTTGATTCACTATAGTATATATCTTGTTTAGATGATTTCCCGACTTTTTTATAATCAACAAAGAACTATGAACAATGTTTTCTGTGTAATTAATTAATGTAGGCAGATTAATATTATTTTAAACTATGGTACATTTATGTTCATTATCTTATGAAATATTTAACATTTTTAAAACATATTCCTCTAGCTGGAAAAGACCAAACACCACAACACTATTTCCCTGTCACTTAATTTGAAACTGAAAAAATACCTAATTCTTGCATTTAATTAATTGTTTTGGTTTTATGTGAAATTCATTCTAAAATATTCTTAAAGTTATGTGATTTCATGATGAAATTTCATTTTTAACAGTGGTTTATTTATCCTCACTCAGATATAATTTCATATACACAGATCAATTTATATATGTATACATGTACATAAGACTCACTGTAGTTGTTAATCATTGACGTTTAATAACTCTACTATATTTTCACTAGATAGTATTGTAAAACTAAGCAAATCACAAGTTTATTGTTTATAAATGTTTCTTCTACACTAACTTCTATGTGTGAATTTAAGCCACTGACAAAAGGGAATTATAAGAAGTTTTCAAGTGTTTTATTTTTCAGATTATTTCTGTTTACGATGTTTAAGAATATACACATTTCTCCATAAATGTAAAATATTCTGTCACCTTGTCATAAGCTGGTTTATTAGTGTCTCCTTTCATTTCTAAATTAAATGTCCTTTGGAGGATGAAATTTAACATAGAGAATATATATCTGAGGTAAAATTACTGAAGCAAAAATACTAATACACAGAATATAAAAATATATCAAAGTTCTAGAATGTGGAATTAATAATGACAATATACTGTACAGTGTGCTTATAATATCTTTATTGTCATCATTTGTATTCTGAGGTTCTCTTGGGATTTCCTTTTCTTGCTCATGGAATTTTGTTGACATATTAGATGTCAACTTCTAAAAAAATTAGGGTGTAGAACAGGAGAGTATTTCCTTCTTAAGGCTTTATATACCTAAATTTTGTGGCAGCTAGGATTATCTTTGGATCACACCTTGGGGTTTTTGCCAAAGTACATATGAAGAAGAAAATAAAGCTAGGAGAATACCAAAGTTTGATCTGGTAAAAAATATTCAAGTTTTAAAAAATAAGTATGTTTTTCTTAGGGAAGTCTATAAAATATAGATAACAAAATGATGATTTTAGTGTAAGTACTTCTTGATATATTACATATTTATGTTTGCATAGTTTGCAGCTGTGCCAAAGTGATTCCCATTGGTAGAAATCTCACTTCAAATTTTGAATCAGTGTATTCTGTTTTTCACTTTACAGTATTCTATAAATTATATGAGACATTTCTCAATTTATTGTACTGTTAAATGATTTTGCGTAACTAGAGACTAATGTACGGATTCTGAACACAGTTAAGCTAGAATAGTGTTATGCTATAATGTGTGACATGTTAGATGTGTTGTATGCTTATTTTTTTACTTGGGTTTTTTTCAACATAACATGATATAGAGTTAATATTTAAACCTAAGTGTATTTGATTCAACATATTGGGGAAAGCATTTATTCGCTTCATCAGATATCACTGATTCAGGCTCTTCTTTCCCTGTACCTTTTTTTTTTTTTCTGTAAATTTTCTATTTGTGAGATACAGCTAAATTAGTAGGACCAAGTCCAAAATTCACTACGCTGTATTTTAATTCATGTCAGTCACAGTATGATATCTTGATTCTTTCTGCTACATGCTGTCAATTTAAATAAAGAAGTAAATTAACACAAACTCAAAAAACATTTATTTAGGAATAGAAAAGACTGTAATTAGGGAAATGTGTAGAAAGCTACAGGTAAGCCTAGACCATTCGGGGTTGGAGCAGGTGTATTTTTTATGTGCGAGAGTACAAATTGGGAAAAGATGGAAGTTCAAGCAGTAATTTCATGGCCTTGATAGATGGTTATTAGTTAAGAGAGGTTTCAATCTTCTATAAATCAAGCATTTACTGGGGTTCACTTTCTCAGTTTGTATGTTTTGTTATTCTGAGAGTGCATAGTGACTTTTCCATTTCATATCCTCTAATTCCATGTTAGATTGAAATAATTTTATGGATTGTGTTGTAAGTAGGTGATGTATTCCTTAAATCTTGCCTGGAGATTCAGGTAGGTATAAATGAATATAATATATACAAAAGCAGAAAAAGCTATCTCTGATAGGAGTAGGTATTATGAATGAAAAGTAGGAAGTTATCTAGAATTTCAGGGATGGAAATGATATTTAAATGTTGGAAATGTACTGTATATAATGAGTGTTTTTTCTCTAATTCTCCTAATGGAAATAAAAATTTCTTCAAGTTATCAATAAATACATTATATTTACATTAGAAAAAGCCAATAATTGAGGAAACAAATTTCACTGTAGATAAGTAGATACTTACATGAAACTTAATGACTCTTTAGGGAAAATTTGTACAGTCATTCTGATTATCCTGTGTCTTGTGGATTAATGTTCAAGGTGATAGAGAATGAAAAAATGAATACATTTCCATTTTAGAATGTATTGTTATTGAAGACTAATTAGTGGACACCCTAAATATTACAGTCACAATATATGTGTTTATTTCAACCATGCTTTAGCAAAACAGGAGGTAATCATTGTGGTGAAGTGTCAGTCATTAGTCTTATAGTGACACTTTTTCTGTAGGGAAACAGGCAATTTAAAAATGAATATGTTACATGTTATTTATAAAATTTAAGAAAAATTAATATTATAGAAAAGCAGTTAAAATGAGAGAGATAAAACAAAAGAAACTGCCTGAAAACTCAAAGAGAATTTAAATGAAATATAGGCAACTAAAATGAATGGTCAATATTATTCTCTATAAAGAAAATTGACTTGAAAGACAATTTACCAGTGACATGGAGAACTTTCATACCTTTTCCTAAATGAAAAACAAAGAAGAAAAGAATGGTAAATGGTAAATAAAAATGATTTTGAAAATATGTATCTGGGCTTTAAATCCACTTTCAGGTTAAGAGAAAAACAAAAAATTCAGGTAGGAAAAAAACATAGGATTAATAAAGACAGTTCTAAACTTTATGATTATCTTAGTGGTAAGCAAAATAATTTTATATAAGAATTTAAAAATTATATTGCATGAGTTTATTTTTAAAATTACTATTATTTTCTCAAACATTGTCAGAACTTGAGGTATGATTTTCGCTCATTTTTAAAATATATTTTCTATATAATAGTCTAATGAAAATCACTTTGCATCAATGAATAAAAAAAATCTATACAATTGAAGCATCTTTCTTTTTACATAAGTGTAAATGAGTAGCAACTTTATTAACTTTCCAATTATTTTGCCTTGAACTATTCATTTTACCTTAACATGGTACTTGTTTGTCATTCCAATTTTATTATTTAATTTCTATAACAACTGTATTATAGTTTAATATCTTGATTTTAGGAAGTCAGCCATATTACGACATCCTGGAATTTTTTTAGCTTCTTTTTTGCAGTTGTTTCTGTAAATAATAGAGTCCTTTCATTAACATTAGTGACTTAACCATATTATAAATGACCATTTCAAAGCTGTTTGTAAAAGTTTAGGCTTTAATATTAGACTGCTCATGTCCCGTGCCACTGTAATGTGGCTGATGATGACATGTAACAAGTTAACTATAAACAGTAAATTGACTATCTTTTGCTTTCTTATGTCTGCATACTTGCTATAATCTTCATTCTGCTGTCATTGAAAAGCTTTCTAAGCCTCATGACCATTTTGTGAGAGTAAAATAATTAAAAACCAATCCTTTAAAACACTTTCTTAGACACATACACAGCCTGCTATATTGTTCCAAAGGCAAATGAGAAGTAAGGATTCTGCATAATGTGGAACTTATTGTCAGGGACTCCTGTGCATTGTGGTACATGATGAAATATACATGAATGGGAGTTCTGATTTTTATCCCAGAACTTAAAACATTTGTTCACACTTACACTGCATTTTTGATTTTGGGGAATGGATCTTGATCAGTTCAACAGTATAAGGTAAAAGTTATAATCTCCATATAAAACTGCTTGGATAATAGTCCTGGTTCAATGAGGCACCCACTGTGCCTGAAACAAGTTCAGTTCGACCAGAGAATTATTATTTTGCAAGGAAATAAATAATACTAGCAGTATTTATTTAGCATAAAGAACAATAAACTTAAAGTGAAAACTAGGAGTGATTTTAATGATGGCACATGTATAAATATTTCCATTTACTTTGATATTGAGAAACACAGCTATATTACAGCAACACTATTCCTAAATAGCATACAAAACATGAGGGTCACCTATTGTATGTGTATGCATATACATGTTTGTAATCTTATAGCTTTCCAAAGTTTTGTTATTTTATTCATGCCATTCAGAAAAAGTAAAGAAATCATCCTCATCTCATCATGGAAATGACCATAACTAAGTTATGTAGCAAATCCCCACACAGCTCACCTACTTGCTCACTGATCTGCTTCTTCATAAATTAAGTAAATCAGCATTAGCATGACTGAAACAAATCAAAGCAGATTGTGAAAGGTTGTTCTGGTTCATATTCTCACGTTGCCTATGGACATTTTATTTAAAGTATCTGGAAAAAAAAAAAACTAAAAAACAAAACCTGACCTTACTTTTCTCAAATACAGAGAAAAAACTTTCTGTAACTGGCCAAATATCAACTTGACATCTGTTCAACTAAAGCAGTGTTGGCTTGTTTTATATAGTGGGAAAGCCATAGAAATTGACATTTGTGATATTTTTATAATGTCAAATATTTTTTCACTGGTTGAAATTGAATGTATAATTAAAGGGAAAGGAAGGGTTTTCCAAAATGGCAAGAAGTGACCATTATTTGTGTCATACAATATGTGTTCACTATTTATTGACATAGCCAAATGACAAAATGGTTGGATGAATAGAACTTTTGCTTGATCATGAATATTTAACATAATAGAAGAATAACAGTTTCTATCTTTGGATTTGTTTGCAAGATTAAGTGAAATATATGTAAACATTTGATGAATATGTTGCTTAGCAGGCATTTAGTAAATTAAACAAGAGCAGTAATAATATCACCCCTAGTATTAATAATGTACATCGGGAATTGTTATTTTTTCTACGGCAATATACATAAAAAATATCAAAGTAATTCCTCCTATTACTCTAATATATATTGTCCTACAACATCAGCATACCAACATGCCACAGCATGGAATACCAGCAACAACTTTTTTTAATATAGATATCTATAATTTTATTTATTTTTTAAAGATTATTCATGAATATAAGAATTGGAGTACAGGCTAGAGATGTGGAAGGATTCACCAGATACAGAGTGGGGAACAGAACAGGCAGATTGACTGAAATGCACTGCTGAGGGGAGTAGTAGGTGCGACAGAAGGGTTCTTGTGTGCCATGTGGGTCACCTCCCTGGTCAGGATCAAACTCTGCTGCAGTGGCTGCGGAGGGCTTCATAGTCCGGTGCCTTAACCCCTTGTGCCACCAGGGAGGCCCATGCAGCAACAACTTTTTAAAAACTAAACACTGACTTTATCAATATTAAAGGAGAAAAAGAATGTAACTTTATTATTCAGATTAGTATTTCAACTGTCTCTTTTCCCCTAGCAATAGAATGTGATATACTGGAAGATTATCTATCTGTCTGTCTATATTTTCCTAAAATATAGTGACATAACAGATTTTTAATTCAGCTATAGGTATCCTCTTTACTGCTTAATTTTACTACATAGGAGCATATTTCTTCATAAGGCCATTTATTGTAACTGTATATATAATACATTACATCTCATAACGCCAAAAGGGATCTGGTATGATCTGTGGAAATACAATTAATACTGTATGAATTAATAATGTTTGGTCATTTCTTGAAGTTATAATGACTCCATTTTTCCCTTAGGTCATTTGAAGTAATTAATATTCTCTGGATTTTTCTGGTGAAGCATACGTTCTCGTGGTTTTATGCATCTCTGAACATGGGACACACAATTTGAGTTTTAAAAAAAATTAAAATTAAATCTTCTTTAACCACCTTAATAAGTGATAAGCTCACCCTTCCCATATTGATTCTTATTTATGAAATTCAGCCTTGAGGTTGGTAGGATGGCTGAAATAAAGAAATAAATGCAAAAACTGTGACAAGTTTTTGCCATAATATTTAATGCAGAATGAAAACAGGTAAAATAAGTCAAATAACATTTTTCATATGTTCATCTGAATTACATGTTCTCAGATTGGCATATAATTACAGAAAACAATTATTATTAGATTTTCTACCAGCTAACATTTTCTTACTAGTCCCATATTTCACTTTATTTATTTGCAACTACCTTAAAGAAAAATGCTCCCTTGAAAACTAAAATGATGAATGCCAACTAAAGGAAGTGTTTGAAAAAAATATCTAAAAATTATGCTTTAATAAAAAAAGTGTTAAGAAAGTTAAAAGAAAAAAATACAACAACACAGCTTTGTTTCAACTGCTATTAACACAGCTAGAAGAAACATTACAATATAAATTAGGGAGATGTATTTTAGAACCTAGAGAATTTCTAGCTGTGTGACTGCACTACACAGGGATTTGGCAGCCTTTGCTAGACATCAAAGTAGATGTTGTACAGAAAATTGCTGACTTGACACCTGAAATGCAGACTTTATTGATTGTGAAGTATGTAAGATGTCTGGTATCATAGTGGTTAGTATCAAGGGATTCATACTAATAAACTGTCATTTTAAGGACACTTACTAATTGAAACACATCCCAATGATGGCTTTAGAAATAAAATCTAGCTTTTTCCAGTGCACACAAAAATATTTAATAATAGTAATACAAAATAATGACAACTTTTCAAATAATATCTTCTGCTAACTCAAAGTATTTTAGGACATTTGGACCTCCCTGGTGGTGCAAAGGGTTGGGCACTGCACTGGGAAATATCCACAGGCACTGCAGCCCAAGTTCGATCCCTGGCACAGCAAACCTCTCCTGCCTCACCCGCTGCTCCCCTCAGCAGTGTATTTCAGTCAGTCTGTCTGTTTTGTTCCCCACTCTGTCTCTGGTGAATCTTCTCATCTCCTGTGCCTCTGGCCTGTACCCCAGTTGTAGTATGCATAAATAAATCTTTTTTTAAAAAAATGTTTTGGGACATATACAAACAATGGATTCCAAACATTTACGACTGGTCAATCATGTGGATGAAAATACAGTATGTATATATGTATTTTTTCTTACAGCTTTTAATGATCATCTCACATTCAGATTTAAAAGACAAAAGCCTTATTTGTAATATATATATCTTTTAAGGAAAAAATGTATTCACAAACTAAATTAAATAGACTGAATTGAGAAGAGTAGTAAAAATAACAATATAAGACTACACAGTTATTGATTGAATTGATGTAAAATGATGAGTTGATAATGAATCTCTGGATAATTGAAAAAATAATAGGAATTTAATTTTTAAAACAAATGACCAATCATTGAAACTTCAAGTTTTGCAAAAATTAGTTTCTGGATAGCAATTCAGTTTAATAAATACCAAATACACCGCAGACTATTTTGAATTATCATTAATTTGATATTGCAATCTTTAATTCATAAAGCATTTATTGTGTGCCTAATATATACCCTGATATGGTAGGTTTTTGCCATCTCTTTTCCTAATAAAAACTCAGTACTTGTCCTAGATATTTTTAAAAAGCTTATATGTTTAAATCAAAATATCACTTTTGAAGGCACATCACATAGAGCATAATGCTATTATTATTACACTTTTATCCCCAAGTGTTCTTTTGCTCTCTATAAAATGATGTTTTTAAGAAAAGCATTTCTCCAATTTAACCACTGGCATACAGTCTGTACCACACAGCTGTCATGGGGAGTGAAGTAAGGTGGCTCACTTATTTTACCATGTATCAAGTTATAATGAATTTGAGAATAACTTTATCCATTTGTAGGAACATTTTTGAAGAAAGTAGAATTGATAAAGAGGGTAGGTAATTTTTATGAATTATGTATGACAAAATCTGTGTCAAAAGAAATTCAAATGGGAAATATAAAAAGGTGAATGTGAGTTAAATTTTTCTTTGCACAAAAGAGTTTTTGAAAGAATCCAGGTTTCAGGACATAAGCAATTAATCAAAGTAAAAAGAGCCTATTTAGAAGTCAAGAGGAGAAAAGAATATATCAGAAAACACATGTAGCAAAAATCTGTTTTTAAATCAACATATATCTTCCATTTTAAGAAGTTCAAGTGGGAATCGGAGCTAATTTATGGAACAATCTAATGTTCTAATTGTTTTTCTATTTATTTTCATGAAGAAGAGCACTGGGTCACATTAGCTCTATTAATTCCAGGTCTGGCTTATTCCCATTTCTTTTATTGTCTTTCTTTTGTACAGTTTTTTCTTTCCTTTATAATTTTGAGTCTGAAATTCTCAGTCCACACTCTTTTCTCTTTGAGCAAATGATATTTAAATGTTTTTACATCCAGTATTTGGAATTAACAGTTACATTTTAGAATAACAAATTAAAGTGATTGTGTGAGAAGCATGTGAAAATTAACATTGTTAGATTTGCAGTGTCCCAGAGCATTTAATCCCACTAACCTTGTCTTTGGATCTATTAGGAATTGTCCTTCAACATATAAGGGTGTAAATCAAGAAGATCACAAGCACAGAATGCCCAAAATAAGAAAGGGTTAAGGGAAATACCTAGGTGAGGGTGATAGGTAACAGTTTTGCAGAAATAACCCCTAAGTTCAGAAGATAAGCTGTCCACATTGAATCCTGGTAGATGGCTTTAGCAAGAATGTTTTTCAAGAAAATAATTTTTAAAAGATTTTTTTTATTTATGCATGCATGCATGCATGCAAGAGCTGAGGTTCAGGCCAGAATCAGGGAAGGTGAGAAGAGTCACCAGAGACAGAGTGGGGACCAGCAGGCTAGGCAGGATAAGTCTGCTGTGCCATGTGGGTCTCCTCCCTGTCCCGGGATCAAACTCACGCTGCTGTGCCACAGATGCTTCACAGTACAGTGCTCAACCCTCAACCTGCTGAGCCACCAGGGAGGCCCCATGAAAATAAATTTAAAGAGATACAGCATTTATAATACTGAGAGAGGAGGTAATCATTTGTCAGAGGCTTTAGGAATAAATAGAAAAAAATATTACATCTTTAGTTCTAATAAAATGACCATGTAGAAAATTGAAAAGATCAACATAAAGCTGTGGTTATCAAAACTGAAAGTGGATCAGAATTACCTGCAGAACTTAATAAAACTTAGATGGCTTGTATTCTACCAGCCCTGGTGTATTTTCTGAGAACTTGAACTTCTAACAAGTTCTGAGTGAATGGTAAGCTTGCTAGTAGAGGGCACACAGTCTGAAAAAGATTGGAGATGCATGAATCAGATGTGAAAGTGTTTATATAGTGATACTATTCTGAATATTGATCTCAGATACAACTATGATAGGAAGATGATAGGGTCATAAATATACAAATGCAAAATATGTATGGGAAAAGAGAGAATCGGAAAAATGAAGATTTGAAAATATAAGCTTACTATTTATAGACAAGGAGGTAAACATCAAAATTTTCAACTAAAAGAAATTAGTTCCTTCTTCTGAGTAAGATAAGGGAGAGAGAAACAGAAAATTGCTGCTTTTCATGCGCCTTATATAATTCATACACTATACTATGTTCATATACACTTTCAATACTCATAGAAATATTAAAAAAGATATGAAACTAAATCTTAAAAAAATGAATTAAAGCTTAGTTGCTAAAACAGAATCAAATCACTACATGTGTTTCTGGTTCCTGTTTATGAAGGCTTTTAGAAATAAGATTTAGGGCCTCCCTAGTGTTGAGCGCCACACTGTGAAGCATCCATGGCACAGCAGTGCGAGTTTGATCTCCAGTCAGGGACGGGACCCACATGGCGCTGCAGACCTCTCCTGCCTGGCCCATTGCTCTGCTCCACAGTGTGTTTCAGTCCATCTGCCTGTTCTACTCCCCACTGTCTCTGGTGGGTCCTCTCACCTCCCATGACTCTGGTCTGTACCCCAGCTCTTGCACGCATAAATAAACAAATCTTTTAAAAATAAGATTTAGATGCAAAAGTCTCTCAAGTAAATTTCCATGTTTAATTTTAGGGTATCTTAAATTTTGGGATAATTTTTTACATGATAATATTTCTGTTCTTAAAAAAATTGACTTTGTGTCAATAATTACTTTTTATATACTTACATGTGTTCATTTTTAATAAATCTGTGTAGTCATAGAAATGTTTTGTTCCAAATAACGGCCCATTTATTTTATATTTCAACGCATGCATTTGTACTCTTTAAAATAATGGAAAATAATGCTGTTCTTTATAATGAGTTGGTGAATTAATTATGAGGCAAATCAGTTCAGTCAATATTTCTTTAAAATTTCAATAATTCAGTTTTACTCCAGAATAAAACAAAACATTTTCACATATCAAATTGAAATGTGAATTCATATTATTGAAATGTGAATATCTACTCTTGCCAGTAACTCTGAAAATGCTTTATTTCATTGAATTGTATATTTTCCATACATATTTCAAATTCATTACACAGTTTCATTTTTAATAATTTAAAAATAACATGCAGATTATTAAAGGTTATTTGAGGGGGAATGCTGTGTCAGAGTACTCAATCAAATTCAGTTGAAGTCAATGGAAATACAAAGCATAATTCTGATCGGAATAAAAAAAACTTTTATAAAGCCCCTCCTTATAAATATTCTATTCTTGTTTAATAGATCTTGAAAAATATACATGCAAATAAAAGTGCCTTTTATGTTTTATTTGTATTTCATTATGATTATCCATGGTAATTATGCATTGAGTATCGCCATTAGGATAAATACAAGTAAATTCCTCCAAGCATCTCAGCCCACAACATTTTTGTGAATTGATCACTGAATAACACTGCTCTATATGTGTTTCTGTTTAATAATACCTTGTTTAGTATATCTTTTTCATTAATATTGAATTTGTGACCAAGAGTATTGTCACTACTGCCTGAACAAAGCTTAGCACTTGTACTTTTTCTGTAAGGCACATCACAGACTTACCTAGGACAATTCATGCAGCACTACCACATGATATTTAGGGACCATTTTAAATGCCAAATACATAAAAATGTAAATAATATGTAGCTAAATATAGTATGAAAAGCACACTTGTTTTAAATGAAAGAATTGAAGCAAGAGGACAGAGCATTGGTTTGTGCCATCTCAGCTGGAAACCAGATTGCTTGTTGCAGCTCTGTGATTGCCCAGTAAAATACTGGAAGGTAACAGAATATTGTAAGTGGATTTGCAAATACAGAATCCATAGAAAATGATCAAATTTACTTTTATTAAATTATCATGAAAATAGTTTTGATCTGCTCAAATCTCTACTGAGTCCCTGGCTCCCAAAGGTCATGCCTTCCTGCCTTCTTGAGAGTTCCTTGTTTAATTCTTAAAATAATGGTAATTCCAACATCCCCAAAATTTATTTTATTTTTTAAACTAGCAAAATTTAATATTCTATGTTATGGATAATATTTAAACTTAAAAATATTCTGTCACACCCAGCTTGATGCTGTCTTTATGGATTTCTCTATCTTTAATATAAGCCTCTAAGATCTGATGTTATCCCTGTACTCTCACCGCATCTTTGAACTTCAATCATTAGTTACATTTTATTTCTTCAATATGCAGTGTTCTCACTTATATTTGTGTCTTTAAGCATCTTGTTTTTCTTAATGTTTGGAACACCTTTCGCTCATAACCCTTTTTATGTAAGAAATTGTATTCTGCTTTTAGGATTTAATTTAAATACCACTTCTTCAGAGACAGTATTCTTGATTCTACAGGCTACTTAGTTCTTCCTTGTTAGACCTTAATCTTTGACTAATCTTTGCAGTTCTTGCAGTTTATTATATAAAATAGCTAATTTTCATGCTATACAGTCAATGATGAGGAACATATAATTTAATGTCATATTCTGTTACATCTGTTATATTCTGCTTTTTAACTACAATTTTGATAGCATTCAGCTTATTCTTGACACTTCCAATAAGATCAACCTCTTTAAGATTATTATGAATTGTATTAATTAAATTTAGTTTATAAGTGATCCCCAAATATAGACACATAAAATAACAGTAAATCATCTTCAATAAAGGTTCAAATATCTAGACCACAGCTAAGCTCTGCTTGAATAGCTAATGCTGAAGATTACTTCTATAACTTTTGACATTTCTGAGTAAATCACCCTGAACTTCATTGTTTGAAACTGGGTTACTTCCATATTTACATTGCAGCTTATGGAAGGAGAAAAAATTAAAAGGTAGGAAAAAGATCTTGGTGATGTGCTGGAGTTACACTTGTGGTTCTTGTTCACAATTCTTCTCTCCTCTTTAAGGGACTTATATACACTTTTGCCACATCTTTGCAATGCCTTCAAGGGGATTAGAGAAGATAGCCCTACTCTATTGATTTTGGGATTGACCATTTAAATGTGGAATAATCACTTGAAATAGATTTCTAACTTGGTAATACTTCTGACATGACAGTGTAAGGAGCTTTCCTGCTTCCCAAGTAGACTGATGAACATGATATGTAGATATATTTTTCCACTATTTATCTACTTGCTTATAGATAACATTGTTTTACACCACTGCATATGATTCTCAGGAATAGGGTCACATCCTCAGACGTGCACAGCCACAAGCCACCCACCCCAGAGCACCCATATCCCTTTATCATGTACTATTGCTTCTGCTTCCCTCCCTTTATAGCAGCCTCAGGCCTGCAGTCATTTCTCGACCTTGTTTTGGCTTAGTTTTGTTAATTTCCTTTTCCTCTCTATTCTGCATATGAGTGGAATCATCTGATATTTGTTTTTTCACCCTCTGGTTTATTTAACTTAGACTAACGCCCTCCAACTCAATCCATGTTTTTACAATGTCAGGAGTTTGTCTTTTTTTAATAACTGAATAGTATGCATATCTTCTTAATTCAGTCATTTGTCATATGTATATATCCTTTCAAATAGTATTTTTTCAATCTTTATCATCTAATGCCTGTTTCTCAAAATATTAAAAACAGTTATACCATATATCATGATCCAACAGTTCCACACCTTGGCATTTACATAGAAAACTCAGTCTCTAGAAGTGATACTAAGTGTTATGAACACATGAATGATTGATAAATCAATGAACATTCAGTAAGAAAATTGAGTGTTTATGGTATTTGAACCAAGATCTTCCCACCCTTCTCCCTCCAAAATTTCAAGTTTAATGACCTAAAGTTCTTATATTATTCTCTTTTTCACTTATAAGAAACTCCATTACACTAAAACATAACTATGTAAACTGACATCTCAGTTAAAAGTTAAACAAAAGAAAACAACTTTGTTTTTTTATATTTATTTGTATTCATATACTATAAGTCATCATTCATTCTCCTCTCAGGTGTAATTCCCCCAAAATTACCACTGTTGATACATTTGTGAACTACCCACTGTAATCTCTTGTGCTCTTCCTGCCCATGTTTTGATCACACTCCTCTTTCCCAGCTGAATGTACCTGACTTATAGTTTACTTGCCTTTTTTGCCTCAAATATTAGGGCCTCCCTGGTGGTGCAGTGGGTTGAGCACTGCACTGTGAAGCATCTGTGGCACATCAGCAGGAGTTCAATCCCCAGCCAGGGAGGGGACCCACATGGCGCTGCAGACCTCTCCTGCCTTGCCTGCTGCTCCCCTAAGCAGTGTTTCAGTCAGTCTGCCTGTTCTGTTCCCAGCGTTGTCTCTGGTGAATCCTCTCACCTCCCTGAACTATGGCTTGTACCCCAGCTCTTGTATGCATAAATAAATAAAATCTTTAAAAAAAATGTATCTCAAGTAATTAGATCCACAGGGCTAAAAATGTAAATAATCAGATGATGCATCACAAAACAATTTTTTTTAAAGTGAGTATCTCTTTAGGTAAATATTATGCAAATGTCACACTAAACTCAAAGACCACACCATGTACACCAATTTGGTTAGTCTTCAACACATGAAAGTTGGCATTACCGTTAAAATTTCACAAAACCTTAAACATGTGTCAATATATAGTACTTTTACTTTATAGGTAGATTTTAAGAATGACTCATAATGCAAAACCTAAGATAAACATAAATTATAGTAGCGCAAATCAGTTTACATGCCACCTTAAACAAACAAACAAACAAAAACACTAGTTTTGTTTTACTTTTATCCAGTAGACAGATGGTCATTAGCAGGATTTAAAATGAAACTTGTATACTAACCAAGTAACAAGCAAAATGCCCAAGACTACATTGGCATAATTTAACAACTACAATTATTGGGCAATGCACTCTGTGAAATTGCATCCAGAGCTTCTAAACAAGTACTATAGAGATAGGGAGAGGTGTGCTAATCTTGAATCCACTGGTAAAGTACCTAATAGACTCTGTCCCCAAGTTACTAACTTAATCTCTGGTGTAAAATGAGGGTATTATCACTCCAAGTGTTAAGAAAGTCACTAAGTACCTCATTTACTACAATTAGATTTTTAATCACAGAGAACTAAGCTTGTAAAACAATGAATATGCTAGTTTTCTGCTTCAAAATACAATGATTGTCATAAAAAGTGTTTTCATTCTTAATTGTTAGGCAGTGTAATTGTTACATTGGTGTTGACTTTGGAAAATTTTTTAATCAGAAACTGAAATTAAATGGGTATTCACAAGTAATAGTCATATAAATTATTTCTTGAAATTTAATTGTTTTACATAAGTACTACTCTGTTATAATTGAAAAATATCAAAATGTAATAATATGAAAATAATAGTAGTTAGCATTTATAAAGTTATCTTTCAACTGAGTTTGAAGTACTTTACAAGTACAATTTCTTTCATTCTTACATCATATTTTGATGCAACCTGTTATGAAAACTGTTCTACTTGGAAAAGATAATATCTGTATTTCAATTTTAGTAGATTACCTTAATATCCTGGAACTCAGTATCCAAGTAGGAGTGCTGTTTGTCACACCTAATGAATGCCCCCTGGAAGCTAATGGCAGAATATTACCATTATTCAAATTTATATTATCAGCTTATCCTATCTTGACTCATTTGCAGTGATAGATAGATTAATAAGACTTCCCTGAACTTGTTTTCTTCCTTATCCATTTTCAAGCAAAACAGTATTACTTTGAATCTTCTGAAGATTTAAAAGAATAACCCTATAAATATTTTGGTTCATTCTGAAATGACAATCTCATTCTTAGTGCCCACAAAATTGTCACTATTTAGAGTGAAAAATAGGATATAACTTCAGTGTCATATTAGGATTAGGATAGGGGGAAAAAATAACTGCATATAGGACAAATAGGTTAGAGCAGAAGAGAAAAAATCTTAAATATATTAACATTTGAAAATCAAAATTATAATGTAAAATAAAAGTATTAAAATAATTCAGCGGTTAATTTATAGGTTATATCAATACTATCAAAAGGTTAATATGGTTACAGCTTATTATAAATTATTATTGGGTGAGACAATAGAAGTGTGAACATATTTTAAAATTTTCTGGGATTCCCCAGTCTCTAATTTGGCAGGCAAGAGAGGAAAGTCATCTTCATGGAATTAAAATAAGTACAGTCTCCCCACTCCTCTACTGCATCCACCCCCCACTCTTTATTTCCACATGTAAGTAATAACATTCAGTATGTAATTGATAACATTCAGTATTTTTCTTTTGTCTTATGTTTAGCATAATCCCCTCTAATCCTAATTATGTTTAAACAAAAGCAAGTGCTCACTTTTTTTCAAATAACTTACTAGTATTTCATTTGTGTGTATAGACTACATCTTCTTGACTACTCTTATAGTAAAAAATAGGCATGGATTGGCTATTTAAATAATGCTGCAATGAATTTATGGGTGCATATAACCCTTTGATTTAGTGGTGTTGTTGTTTTCCATTCTTTGGGTAGGAGGGAGATTGATGGCTTGTATAGTAATTTTTGTTTTAAGATGGTAAGAGATAAAAGAAGGTAAACTTCCATTAATACATCTACAGGGAAATATAAAGTTGACAGGGCACAGAGCATTTGTCAAATTATACATGCATGATACATAAGGAAATGGGCTATTCTCTAGGTATTATAGTAATACATATAACTATAACTTCATCACTAATTTTATACAGTTGATTGAAATTGAATAGTAACAAACACTAAATTTAAATCTGGATGGCAAGTAATAATTCAGGATCTATGAATTAAAGTATTTTCCCTTTCAGGCTATTGAAATTATGAAATTAAAATCCAGTAGGATAGGGAAGAGTGGGAAAGGGGAGGGGTGTGGAATGAGGTGGGGAGAGGAAAAATAGGGGGGAAGAGAGTGAGAGAGAGTTTGTAACTCAATGAAAATTACATTTGAATACACTAAGCAATTTCTCAGTCCATTTTAAAGAGGAAGTAAAATAAGTACTAAAGCTGTCAAGTATCAGATTTAGACTTTTGGTGGTAGTGATTTTATTTTATGTAATTAAACATGTTTACTCAATTTCTGGAAATTTTCAGCAGGTGTAAAGGTGGTTTAAGACAACCTAATCATATTGAATAACTTTGGAAGGATGTTCTCTTGTTATCGTCATTTGTTTTATTTGCATAAAATGATAGCCTTATCTATTTTCCAATTAGTTTCCCCTGTTTTTAGATATCAAGTAATTCTAACAGAAAACTCTCATTGGATTTTATTATGGGATGGTAAAAATACCCAATCTAGCAGATAATTACACATTCCAAGACACTTTTATAGGCTTTTATTTCATAGCCCATGAAGCTCAATATTTCGTGAATTTTATAGCCCATGAAATAAAGAGCTAGTGTAGCAATAAGTTAAGTCATTTAGGTTTCAAAAATGAATGTTAATTCTTAGATTCATTATGCTATAGGACAATTGTCTAATGAGTTTGAGAGTGATTTTATTTTTATATATTTAGTGCATCCTTATCACACATACAATTTTTACTGAGGAAAAATCTTGACACCAAAAGAAATCAGGCAAAATGAGGAATACATTCCCTGTGGATCGCAATGGAGATAGACACATTTCTGTACCCTCCAGGGTTCATTTTAATACTGCATAACCTGTGTTAAAATTTAAAAGCATAAAAAATAGATAGTAAACTACTATCAAATATAGACAAATGCAGGGCATATCAAAGGAAAATGTAATAGAAAACATCAATTAAACTCTGAAATAAAAGAATATGTATTCTTAGAGTAGATCTTACTTTGAAGGAAGCATGACCATCTAACCTATGTGGAAGGTGAGTTTCTGTAGAAAATGTACACTTATTTTATATTGATACAGATACTGTAATGCTGCCTATGGTTTAAAAGATCATTTCTCAATGTGTTCCATGGAACACTAGTTTTTTTTGGAGTGAAAGAATTTTGTGAAAGATTTCTGTGATTAAAAATTAACATATTGCATTGAACCAGTTTAACTTTTTGCCAGAAAATGTGTGTTAAGACAATTTAAATGTTTGTTTTTGGTTTTTGAGTTTCTCTTTTTTGATGCAGGTATTCTGAAATATCTAAATGTGCAATATTCAGGGCAAGGTTCTGAGTGACAGTTATTTTACTATTTTTCAAACTCATTTCAAGTGGGACTCACTTTTCATAATGCTTCAGCTACAAGTAGCTTTCCAGACAACACAGTAAGCTAAACAGTGATTTAGTGATTCTGTGAATTTACCATTTTCTGCTAAAAATCAAAAAGACAGGGCAAATCAGTGTATCTCATTGCTTAAAATAAGATAAACTGTTTTCTCCACACTTTGTCTTTCATTTTATCCTTCATATTTGATTAGACCATTATTAAAAATTGTTCTTGTGGGTATGCACTATGTATAGATGTGTACTGGGTACTCAGAAAGAAATATTACAAAATTTATGCTCTTATTTCCAAAAAAATGGATTAATTGAAGTATGATCTCAATTTTCTTTGTATAATTTTATACAAATATCTAAGATCTTCCTGAAATTACTCATGCATTATTAAAATAGATATATTTATTGAATTAGATTTAATCTAATTGTTGAAATGGATTTTAATAATTGATTAGCATTGAAATAGATTTAATCTAATCTTAAAAATATTTATAATTTTGATTCATTCACCACAAGACTAATTCCAATAAAAAATAATAAAAATAAATATCAAATATCCTGTGTGTTTACAGATGAGTAGGATTCATTATAATTTTACCAGAGTCATTAAATATATGATAATATAAACTTTGTTTTTATTTTTAAGTTTTCAAATAAATTAAAGAACATGCTGTTGTATGTAAAAGTAAATTTATTTTCAGAAATAGTAAACTATGGATATTACCTAAAATTGAGGTTTTAAAATTTTATATATATACATATATATATAGTTATATATATATATGTATATATATTTCTAACTATGTATATAGTTATGTACATATATAGCTGCATATATTTATAACTACATTTATATGTTATATAAACATATATTTATAAACTATATTTAAATTATATATGCACACAACTATATATAATTATATAGACATATATAAGTATTTATATTTACATTAGTCTTTGAATTTTTTGTTTAAATTCTTTAGATCATGGCAAACCACAAAAATATAAAGTGATAGGCAAACAGGTAGATTGATAGATAATAGATCGGTAGATGATAGATGATGACTGTAGATCGATAGATAGGATTTCTGATATTAATATAATGTATTTGGTTCTTGAGACTGTTTTAAGTATTTGCTCGTGATTTTCACTTGATGTTTTTATTTTTTATCTGGTACCTTAAGAAAAATGTAATTTTTTAAATGTGATAATTTTGTGTCATTCAATTCTGATCTTTTAAGGAAATCTCAGATTATTAATAATGTTTTGAAGACATTTATTTACATATTTTTTAACACTTTGTGTGTGTATATATGTGTAAGAGACAGAAAGAGGGCGAGAGAGATTAGGAATACCTACAATGGTGAAATCTCACCATAGACTCTCACCAATCTCATCATAGAATAACACAAATTCAGTCTAATGAGTACTGAAATCTTTCAATACCCCCAGGAGGTAAACCCATTTATTTACTTAACTATCAAGAAAGTTATCTCTAAAGCTGTTACATAACTTAAATAGCTTGAGAATGTTTCAGTGAGAAATGGATCCCAGACAATCTTTTTAGAGTAAATCTAAATTGGACTTAATAGAAAATTAGATAGAGAGGGAAAGAATAGGAGGGAAAACAAGTCAAATGTATATGAAATTAATAAGCAGATCACTGAATTAGATACAACTAACAATAAAGACAAAGTGTTTATTACATCATTAGTGGCATACCTGTGTTACAGAGCAAGTAGGTTTTGCATTTGAAAAGATATGCAACATTCAGAATTAGGTTGCATACGTGAACTAAAATTTAGACAAAGATATACTAGTGTAAGTTTGCTCTTTGGAATAATTTTAGATTTTAAATTCTAATTGCAGCAATATATTGGTTTATTGCAATATTCATTTATATAAAAGCTTCATTGAGCTTTCAACTTCACCTATTTGGTTTTACATTTTTTATATTTAAATTTTATAGAATAATATCAGTCAAACAATTAATAGCCAATAATTTCTAAACAACAGCAAAAAAAGATACTATCTGGTTACAGAAGCAATAACTTCAGAGTAAAACTACATGTTAACTTTGAAATTATCCATAAATCAAATGTCCTATTAATAAGAAAATTAGTAATAAGTAGAGTAATTTTTTAAAATATGATACTGAAAATAATTTCAATGTGTACTTTAAAGTAAAATAGGTACCATACTTCATTCCCTTTTTTTGTGAATCACACAAGGACCTTAAAAGTTTTGTAATCATATTAATTTTATAATTTATTAAAGCACACAATTTAAGAACTAAGAGCTAATTGATTTGTACATTTAGAAATAATTTGTAACATATGCACATGTTGGAGTTAATGTTATCAAATATCTGTGTACTAAATGTTTAGGAAAATTATAATTAAATTTATCAAAATTGATTTTAAATTAAAAATTATAGTTTTGAAGACCTGCCAAAATAGTAAGAATATATGAAGACACATAAACAAAATTTTCAGCATAATTTAGATAACATAAACTAAAAATTCTGTCACTCAAATGATGGAAAATAAGGCACAGTATTTTCTCATAAATGCTTGAACATATTGTCACCATAGTAACTAATAGACACATCAGGAGAAAATCATTCAAGTATATATTCTTGAAGTGACTCCCACTCTCACAGTAATTCTGTTGCCTTTATACTTATTATTAGAACCAAAATAAATTGTAAAAAAAATAAATAAAACGAGAGAGAGAGAATTTCATTTGGAAAGTGTAGCATTACAACTAGAATTGACTTCCTGATTTGTATTAGACCAGTAGTATGTATTTAGTCTTCAGTCAATAATATCAATACTTGACCACTTAATTGTAATGAAATTTATTCCCTAGTCGGCACATCTTTTGTTATATAAATATTAACTATTTCTAACACCTAAGTCTTATCTGGGTTGTGTGTGTGTTTATGTAAAGTACTTAGGTAGTTAATTTGATTTACCTGAAGTATCATAACTAATGAACAAAAAATAAAATATTCTGTAAATATTAGAATTATTAAACATATATGTCTATTTATGAAGTAAAAATCTTCCTTCTCAATGTACTGCTGCTTCACTTTATAGTTTCACAATAATCGTAGAAGAGTGTTGGCTTAGAATAGCAATACGTTGGTCTGCCGTCTTGGGAGCACTAACATTCAGAAAGTTCAGAAATAAGTAACTGTAATCAGATTCTCAAGATTATTGATGTTGCAGTAACTTTCATGTATAAGCATAGAAGAATTACTAAATTTAGTATTGTCCGTTTCCATAGCCAATACATCTTCACTTTTCTTATCCAGCTAGAAGATGTATTTTGTTATAATTATCTTTTTCTTCTGATGTTCATCAATTATTCCCCCCAAAATCTGTGAAGATGTTTTAATTTACATTGATAAATATACCTTACATATCTTTAACCTGACTATATAATATATTGTATGTTAAAATTAACTTTGTTTTAAACAAAACAATAAGGAAAATGTTAGGCACAACTTGTAAAGATTCAATGGGGCATTTTTCTGTCATTTCAGGGACAGTTACCTATACTTTTCATCTAAAGCCTTCATAATTTTATAGATTACAAGCATACTTGTTAATACTTACCTAGGTTCTTCCAGATTAGATAAGTGGCATGTATTCTACAATTTCTCTTACATTTACTCTTCTTTTAGTTGGCTCTTATATCTGATTCTCTTTCTATATATTTTCTTCTTTACTTATGTCTTTAACTATATACTTTCTTTGGGGAATATTGAGTGTACCTATCTTACTTCCAAAAGTACCTTAATATTTTGCTTAGGAGCTTGACCTTTTCATTAATTATTCCATTGACCTTTTAATTGTAATAATATAGTATCTGAATATGTCTTTCATGACTTTCAAGTTTTTATATATTATAACAGAGTGTGAAGTTGATCATTCTCTATATACAAAATGTTTTGATTATTTTATGTAATCTACTCCTTTGTTCTTACCTGTATAGATACTCATATGTCAATGTATATCTATTTTTATTCTATCATTCCTCCTGGGCAACCAACCTCTTAACAGTTTCGAAGGATAACAGGATGATTTTCTATTCTCCCCACCATAATTTACTCCCTGGGGAACTATTGTTATTGAGACTAACAGTCATCAGTTTTCAGATTCTATTTTATAATTCTTAAGTGTGAAACTGGTCTGTCTTCCCTATTTTTGTGAGTGAAAGTGCAGTTAAGCGCTGGCTAGATCATCTAAATGAGATTTATTTTACCTTCAATTTTTCAAATTTTGTTCCTTTAGTCTGATGGTTTCTATATGTATATTAAAGTTAAAATGCCAACAGTAAGAAGATCACACAGAATTTCATACCACAGATATGCTCAAATCAGCCAGATTGGTTAGATTGCCTCAATATAATTTGTACTTTATGTTAAATTTTATGCAGCTCTCACTGGTTGTTGATCTGAGCACTTATTTCTGTGGTTTGTATTTTACCTTTCAAAAGATGTGTATGCAAGGCACGTAAGTGTAGAATCTGCAGTTACAGAGTCAACGGAATATGGTAGAAAGTGCAAAGAATCTGCACCTGTTTCAGTTCCAGTTCCTAAAACCTATTAGTTACTAGCAGTTCTAGTGGTTATTTACATCTCTAGAAACTTAGTGTCTTCATGTATAAGTTGTGCCATTATAATTTGATTAACTTGTGTTGAGGATTACAGATTAGGTCCCATCTACTTACCTATGCAAGGCAATAAATTTTAGCTATTATAATAACCCAGTGCAAACATAATATACAGCTAGTAATCTAGTTCATAGCTCTTGAGAATTTCAGATTTGTCATTTAATCATTTTAAAATGACAATGTTTAATTTATAAATAAAGGAGATATGCCCTGTGACATGTTTTTTCCAGCATTTAAAAATCTTAATAGCATGTTCTTATCACTTTAAACATCCAGATGAATAATGAAAAAGAAAATCAATAAAGGTATTTTGGTCTTTAGCAGTAGAAGTATACTGTGTAGAGCACTAAATTAAGCTACTTATCATTTCAGTCTTAAAAACATTAAAATTATTGTAAGTTATAAATATTTTATACTTTATATTCTTACTGGATGTAGTCTCTGTTTATTAACAAGGGACGGTTCCCTTAAGTCTGAAATAACTTATTAAAATTTAGACACAAAATATTAAATCTGCTTTCTGTATAATACCTAATTACTCATGATAGTATACAATCTTGAGAGTTGACCTGGGAAATGTCACAATGGATAATACTAGTTAAGCAAATATTACTATACTTCTGAAACAATACATTTCATGACAATACTTTGCATGATGCTCACATTATATATTGCAGTGACCAAGAAATAATTTTAAAAAGCTTAAATAATACTTGGCATATTATATAACAATATTAATATATAACTAAACTATTCTAAAAAACATTATTGACATTCAGAATTAAAAACTAAGGTAACTGATTTCATGATTCAAGTATTTCATGAAATACTTAATGACAATTTTTGTTTACATCTTATTTTAGATTACATAATTTTGAAATTTTTCATAATTCAGTATTTGAATATATAGATGCTACATTATATTGTTTTGTTATTATGCTTTTGTTTTAAAATAGTATTAAGTTCTTTGTTTCATAATAATATAATTGTTGTGATACAAACTAATTAGCCTATGTTAGTGATGATCTTTACTTTTTATTAAGTATGTATGCCACAATTTTCATTCTGGTTACAGTAAGGGAGAAAAGGCAAAAAAGACATAGTTTTATACAAAATTTAATAAGACTGTTTTATTACAGAAGCAGAATCACTGACCTCTGGTATTAAGTTCTCTGAGGAATAGTAAAAGTAAGAGAATCACATTAATATTAATGACCTTTATACAATTGTCTGCAAAAGATCTAAATACTCTTTTTATTTCCTTTTTAAAGAAAGTTTTAATTTATTTATGCATACAAGAACTGGGGTACAGGCCAAAGGTGTAGGGATAAGAGGATTTACCAGAGACAATGGGAAGCAGAACAGGCAAGACAGGAGAGGTTTGAGGCACCATGTGAGTCACCTCCCTGGTTGGGCATCTAATTTGTACTGTAGTGTCTGTAGATAGCTTCATGGTGCTGTGACTTAACCCTTTGCACCACCAGGGAGGCCCCCTCTTTTTTTTTTTTTCTTTGCTGGACATGTATTATGGTAGTGTAGTAGATTTGTAACCTTCACTATTTATAACAAAAACATTCCTCTACAATCTGCTGAATGTATCAAAAGTCATGAAATTGTACTCAGCTCTTGTAAGCAAATTAATTAATCAAAATTTAATAAACAGTAAAGATAATATGTGCTTTTAAATGTAGAATTAGTCTAAGTCATAGAATAAATAAACTTGAGGTAAGAAGTATACTCAAGAACATTAACTTCTACTTTTCTCCAACACCAGAAATATGTGTAAATCGTTTTGTAAATGTTTATTTGTTCACCCTCAACTTGTAGTGTAGTATTTTGGGGACAATAGAATGATTTAATTTTCTTTTATAAGAGACATTTTGACTTTTACATTATCAAGGCACATTTCCATAAAATGATGTAATTGTAGGTGTCCCTTTAGAAATAATTGAGTATATCAGAGCATACTAATATGATATACTTAGGTATAATTGAATCATCTTCTTTTATGTTTCCTGGGAATGAGTGTATACATTCTGTATGTTTCATATACCTTTTCCTAAAAAGTGGGCATTATTTATAAAATTTCTAAGTATCTGCAATTCCCTTACAATGTTCATTATCAAATACAGGTCAAAAATATACAGCCATTTTTGTACACAGATATCAAACAATGTTACTTTGGATAGAAGATGAATTTTAATTGAAAGATAGATTTAGAGATTATACAATTAACAAAATAATGATAAAAATTCAACAGTCCAAAATATTAATTATACAATTTTCATCTTCCTTAAAATGAACTTTTATGAATTTATTGATTGGTGCCCCAAGTATAGAAATGCTCATGGAGTATTTGAAAATACTTATAGTCAATCATATAGAATATTTTCACATTATTTCAAAATATATAAAAATACAATTATGAGAGAAATTTTAAAAAAGAATACCAATTTTAACATAAAGCAACTGATTTAGCAATATTTGTTTGTTCATAATTTGTAAACCAAAAGAAATCTGTTGTTGTGAGCTATGGGATATATTCTAAAGGAACTTAACATTTTATCAGGAACTCAGTTTAACAGTGATATATTTGTGATTCAAAGTAATGAAAGTAAAAAAAAAAAGATGAGAATCATATTTAATAAAATTGCAATAATTTGGGGGAGATAAGTCAGTTAGAAACAAGATAGTCAATAACATATCCCAGTGTAAGTTAGCTAGAATGATGAATTTGGTTTACAATAATCTACCAACAATAACATAAAAAGCTACGTAAGTGATTAAATATGCATTTCTTATAATAAACTACTCATGATCATTGTAATGTCGTATATACATATCAAATGCAATATATGTGAAAGTTGTAATATTTAAATAAATATAAATTTTAAAAATTCTTCAGTAGAAACTACTGAATAGATTCTAAATGTGCAAATGTAGGTATATGGTTACACATATTTTACATGTATTTAATTAAATGTGCAGCCATTAAATCTGACCTTATAAAAATGACTAAACATTCTTAGAATATCTTAGAATAAAAGTAGGATACAGAACTATGTATGATACAGTGTAATCCTATTGCTTGCATAAACACAGCTATAGATGACAATAAATTATCACAGTTAAATATTCCAACATAATAAATATATTATGATAGACTGAAACAATCAAATATACACATTTTTGTCATTTTTTACATTAGTGGGAGGTGAAGAATTCTTTTAGTCATTTTCTTGGTGACAAAATACTTCCAAATGAAAAAGCCAGTGAGAAATCACGATTTTCCATGTTATAATTTAAACTTGTTAACCACTAAAAGAGTAGCCTTTTGATCAGAACAGTTTTCAGAATGTTTGAGTGGCAATTCTTTAAAGAAACAAAACAATTCTTAAGATTGATTTTAGGTTAATTTGGAATTTTTTTTGTGGAGATTCATAAACTCTATATATCCAGAGTAGTCCTCTATTCTCAGTAATATTCTGTTTATCAATTCTGACCTCATAGACTATAAAATGTTTAAAAATCCTAGCTTGTGGGACAGGATTATATGATTATAGGTCAAAAAACATTAGACTGAGAAAGATGAATAAGCATCAAAGTATATTGGTAATAATAGCATAGTAACAAAGACATTTCATAGTTTTTTTTCAAACTATTAATTTTACTTCTAAGTGTGCATGTTTTTTCTATTAACTCTGTAGCAGTTTTGCCAAATCTTTAAAAGCACTTTATCCAGAGGACTAGTTTGTCCAGGATAAAAAAGAAAACAGTGAGATGATATTTACCATATTTTGGCAGCATATTTGGATAAAATAAAAATGCAATTTACTTTTAAAGATAGTTTCCTTTTGTTTTATATCTGAGACAACCAAAATGATTTTTCCTTTCTAATATCCATTTGGGACAAGACAGATATTCTTAGTTTATCATAACTATTCAGCAGAAAATTTAGCTTTCTCTTAAGAAATCTGTTGAGAAGAGACACTTAGCTCAAAGTTGCGGAACATGTCTTTAAAGGCTATCCCAAGAAGCAGATGTTTTCCAACTTCATCCATTCCTGACATGCTATCCTTAAGACCCTTAATAATTATGTGTGGCAGATTATAAACATGTTCCCTCTAGATTATTGGAGGTATTTTGTGGATAGGAATTTCAATTTTACAACATGATATTCTGCATAGATTTAGTTTTACTCTAACTCCTTGGGACCACTTTCCTTACATGTGTGTGACTATTCCCTCATGAAGATAAATGAAATGCAGCTGTGACTATCAATAAAGAAATGAGATATAGTTGTAGATAGATAAATAAATATATAAAGTGTATGTTAAAACATTTTTAAAGAATTTCTGTAAAGAGTATTATTCACTATTCAAAATTGTTTTACCCTTTAGGCTATTTGGCCACCACTTGAATTAATATTGAGATATTCTTAGAGCTCTGTTTTTATCATGATTTTAAATCTTGTCTTACATAGTCCAAAGCCTGTTTGCACAATAAAAACATAAGACTTATTATAAAATTTTCCAGTATGCACATGGTTACTAATGTAGTAAGGTAACCTTATTCACCTGCTTATGTTAAGTTGCTGTAGAATATCACTGAGGTTTTTTTAATGAAATGTATAAATATTCACAGAATATCTCAGAGATACTGCCAAGGGCAAAGAAATTAAATTTTGATATATTGTCTTAGAAAAAGAAGAAATGTTTAAATTTAATCAAACTTTAAGCAAACTGGAACATTAAAATGACAATGTAACAAAGAAAATTTTGCTGGTCAGAGAGAGGAATTTAATTAAAAACATTTTTAAATCATAGGTACGTATTTTTTAAAAAATGCCACTTTTATATTCATTTTGTATTTGCCATAATTTTTTGTAATTTAAGAGTAATAAGGAAACGCTTAACTTAAAGAAAACTTTCAATTACTAGAAAAATTGAACAAGAGTAATTGAATTGATAGAACAATTACAAGTCATTTTTACTTGCTTCTTCACATATTTAAGACTATATATGGTATGACTCTTGTTCATATATAGTTAAAGGTGTATCTCCTGATATTAGTACTTAATTTCTATAGATAAATGAAATTTTATATTACCATTCTGATTTTTCTGAATCTCTGAATTAGCTACACAAATTCTGACTTACCTGATAGAATATTACTAATAGTGCAATCTAGATTATTACTATAAATTCAAATTGATAGTCCTATAATAGTCCATTACTTATATTTACTAGTTAGAAATGTGATTATTGCCCTAAAATAAACTATGTATTATGTTGTATGAAAAAAACCTTGTGTGAAACCCAGGCATGCCTAGGTTATATTAAATACCGTTATTTTTATTGTCGGTGCTTTTCGTTATCCTTAAATCTTCATAAATTATTCATTGTTTTAATTATATGACTTATAGTCTAGAGTTGTCAAACAGCAGTAGTGATAACAAAAAGAAGAAAGAAATGATTTCCCTCTACTGAAAAAAAACAGCTATATTTTGTAAATATAAATGACTCATAATTGAGCTAAGCATGTTTTCCCTGATATTACATCTTTATTAAACGAAATACTGAAAAATACATTTTAGAATAGCATGACTATGATTTGCTTCAATTATAGATCTTTGATTGTTTTTCATTTTCTTCCTGACTCTGGATTTCTGTTTCACTTAAATGGTTATTGCATGTCTTGCTTCCCTGAGTTAAGATTAGACAGTAATTTTAAGAACTTCATCCTCATTCCCTCTGTCATTTTATATTTATAAAAAATTGCAGTCTGTCTTAGCAAATCAAGAAGATCATGCTATATATATATATATATATATATGATTGAAACAAAATGAAAAAAAAGTCACTCAAGTATGTGGTCGTATGACCATATTGGGGTGACACATATATGCAAGGTACCTTCAAAATTTATAGAGATAAATAAGAAATGAACAATAAATTCTATATTATAATCAGTTATGCAAATTAAAGTAAATATATAGCATTACTATAGTTGACAAAAATGCTACAAAAATGAAGAAATACAAAATTCCAATACAAAAGTTAGTCACAGGGGCCTCCCTGTTGGTATAGGGGGTTGAGTGCTGCTGCTCTGTGAAGCATGCACATTTGCTGCAGCACATGTTCGATCCCTTGCCAGGGAGGGGACCCACATGGCCCAGAGGATCTCCTGCCTCATCCTCAGAAGTGTACTTCAGTCAATCTGGCTGTCTGCTCCCCACTCTGTCTCTGGTGAATCCTCTCACCCCAACCCCCGCCCTACCAGCCTCTGGCAATTATCCCCAGTTCTTGTATGCATAAATAAATCTTAAAAAAAAGACTCACATACACTGGTAGCAAATTGTCTGAAAGAGAAAGAAAATGATCTCACCTATCAACAGAGGTCAGAAATACTTAGGAATAAATATAACCAGTGGGTTTAAAGATATGTGGACTGAACATTGAAGAAAACACAAATAAATTGAAAGATCTTTTATGTTCATGGATTGAAAAACATTACTATTTTTAGCTGTGTGTATGTTAACAGGATTGCCTATAGAATTATTGCATTTCCTTTCAATATTTCAATGAATTTTTGGACAGAAATAGAAAATATGATCCTAAAATGTATATGAACCAGAATAGACCCCAAATGTCAAATATGTTCTGAGAAAGAAGAACAAAGGCATAACCATCACAATTGCTGCTTTCAAACTGTATTATATAGCTATAGTAATCAGAACAGTATGGAGATGATATAAAATACATAAAGATTTGATATTATACATACAAACCAACCCAGTTTTAGCATTACTTTGAGTGGTGGAAAACTGAATGATTCCTCTAAGATCAGGCATACCACAAGCACACCCACTCTCACCACTGCTCTTCCACTTAGTATCACAAGTGCTAGATAGAGCATCTGGAAAAGAGAAATAAATAAAATTTACCAAAATGAAGAAAAAAATTACTTTTGCACATGGCTTGATAAGATGAATAGAAAACCATAAAGACTCTGCTTAAAAACTATCAGAAACAATAAATCACTATTCTAAGTGGCAAGCTACAATATCAACATACCAAAAAAAAAATCCCTGTGTTCTTATATGCAAACAATGAAATAGAAAAGATAGAAATTTTTTTAAATGCCATTTACAGTCCTGTCATTAAGTATCACATAGCTAGAAATAAACAACATAGGTAAAAGGCTTATAAGTTAAAAAAAACTTTAAGACATTATTAAAATAAATACAAGGTACAAAGTAATGTAAATAAGTTCTGTGCTCATAAATTGGAAGAATAGTATTGTGGAGAAAAGAGTATCTTACACAAAGCAATATACAGATACAGTCATTCCATATCAAACTTCCAATCACAAATTTTCAAGGAAAGAAAAACAGCATTACTGTTTTCTGGAAATACAAAATATCCCAATAAATAAGAAGCAATATTATAATAGTTATAAAATAACAATTAATAGAGTTAGAAAATTGTCAGAAGTAGAGAAGGGATAAAAACAATAGTTATAATTTACTGGATATCAAATGGTATTTTCATAAGCTGAATAAAGATTTTCTAGCTGATAATAAGGGTTCAAGTGGTGTGTCAGAATAAAAAGACACTGTAGAGTGGATGTGAGAAAGCAGAGAAATTAGTATTGTATAGAATTCACAAAAGTATGGAAATATGTGATATACTGAAAATAGTAAAATTGGGTGCTGCTACAAGTTTATGAGGAGGACTGAATTTTAGAAAAAGCAACATGAAACTTCTTGTAGAATAAATTGGAATAGGGAAGGAAATAAGTGAGAGGAATCTCCTAAAGCATTTATAATCCTAATCTAAAAAAACTCAGTAAAGGCAATCGTGAAGAAAAGGTGACAACAAAACACAAATTCTCTGAGTTTTATTGATTTAATTTTCCTTTAAGTATACATAGTTCTTTCTTCTACATGCACAATGATTGGTGGTTATTCTTTTTTTGTTTGTTTGTTTGTTTCTAGTGGAGCAACAAAGAAGTTTATCCTAGCAGATGTCCTTTCTGCATTGAATGCACATGTTGCATGGTCTTTGGCAATCATGCAAATATTATGATGTCAAGAAGAAATAAATTGTATGTCAAAAATGAGTCTCAGGTTGTGCTCTAGAAATTATCACATGTCCTTTCCCCTCACTATATGAGACTTGTTTTCCCAGTGGGAAAATTTAAAAGCAAGCCAGTACAAGAACAATTTATTAGAAAAAGAGTGATTGCTTCATGATCCATGATGCAATGCTTCACCTGGGACTGGCCAACTCTTTAATACACAGCTGCCTAAGCATCTGCCTCCACGTCAATAGTATTCACTGCCCTTGTGCTTCTGAAGACTATCTTCAAGGAAGGAACTCAATATGATATCAAAAGCATTTCCAACATTCCCAGTTTAGATAAGCTGAATATTTATAATTCTTTGTTGAAACATTAGGTCAAGAAACTTTACTGCAAAATCATTGTACTATTTGCTCTAATGATCTTAATGCAAATAATTGGTGAATTAGTAATATTTTAAGAAATCTGTGACTAAATGACCTTTCTTATATTTTTGATGCAATTGTTCAGAAGAAATCAACTCAATTAATTCACAATTAAGCATGTATTACTCTTTTAAAAATATTTATTTATGCATACAAGAGCTGGGGTACAGGCCAGAGGTGTGGGGGTGTTGGGGAGAGGACTCATCAGGGACAGAGGGGGGCTGAACAGGCAGATCTACTAAAATACACGGCTGAGGGTTGCAGTGGGCGAGGCAAGAGAGGTCTACTGTGCCGTATGGGTCCCCTCCCTAGCTGGGGGTTGAACTCAACTGATATGGCCGCAGAAGCCCCACAGTGCAGCACACAACCCTTGGGCCACCAGGGAGGCCCAAGCATGTATTATTCTTAAGCCTAAGAAAGCTAGTTGAATCAAATGAAGTTTATACCTTAGCATAAAGCATGGAATAATAAAGGAGTGGTGATCTTTTGCAACTACAGGCAGTAAATATGTGATAAAAAATGTATTCGAGATATCTGAGCTCAAGTCTGCCAATATGAAAGAAACTGAAATATGTCATCTGTGAGTAGTATACTAAGTGCTTTCCGAACTTTTTTTTTCAATTGTCACCCTCTAAGGAGTTTTTATTATTTATTTATATGTCTTTTTATAATACATGTTTCATCCATGTCTTTTACTTTATGTGATTTTACTTTGCTCCACATAGGGGCAAAAAAAGTTTTCTTTTCCCCAGATGGGGAAAATATTATGAGTCTTTCATTCCTTCCATAAAGAATAACAATAACATTAAAACATAAACAAAATTGGCAGAAAATGTTTATATTTTAAACTAATCAAAGCCCCTTAGGAAATTTTAATACCAAAGATATATTGTTTAGTATTTAAATAATATCTTACTCATAAAAAAGTAAGTTTGATTTCAACTGTAAAACGATTTCTGCCTAATGGTGCTTCTATCATCTACATTAGAATTCATGCTCTAATGTAGGGGCCTCCCTGGTGGCGCAGTGGGTTAAGCAACGCACTATGAAGCAAACCGCAGCCACTGCAGCACGAGTTCGATCCCTGCTGCCGGCCAGAGAGG
>JAGFMF010011702.1:2762695-2853691 GCA_019455555.1 Galemys pyrenaicus | reverse complement strand
CCCCGCTCTGTCTCTGGTGAATCCTCTCACCCCCCACACTTCTGGCCTGTACCCCAGTGCTTGTATGCATAAATAAATAAATCTTTAAAAAAAAAAGAATTCATGCTCTAATATAACCCTAGGATATTATGTGATTAAAGTTCTATGTCCAAATCTAAAAATGACACATTCAGAACTGCATTAACATGTGTATATTTAGGCTGTGGTAAATGTAACAAGTTCAAGTTATATATAGAAAATGATACTATGAGAACTGTCAGGAGTAACACTGACCTTAACAACAAATATTAACAAAAATATTAATTTGAAGTGATGTATGTACCTAATCTCCACCTACTGCAGTGTTATTTACAAATACCATCAGCTGGAAATAAACTAAGTGCCCACTGATAGGAGCAATGTTTAAAAAAAAAAAGAGAAAGAAAAGCACATACTCCCATGATGGAATACTACTTAACAATAAAAAATATATGAAATCCTGTCATTTGTAAAAGTATGGATGGACCTAGTAGGCAATATACTTAGTGAAATAAATCAGTTGGAAAAAGACAACCACCATATGATATCATTCATAGGTGGCATATGGAGTAAGCAGGCATATTACATGAACTAAATAAAAATCAACTTTTTAAAAAATCAACAAAATTCACCCCAGTATAAATTTTACTAGGCTGTGAGGCTCATGAGTAATTTTTCTATCAAAACATTTCTGTAACATTTGTTTACTTTAATAAAACCCTAAAGCTGTTTTGGATGTCATAATAAAATTATTTCAACAACCATAAAACAATACTCTATGAAATCAAGTTCACAATCCTTGAATATGAAATTACATGCATTACTACTCCACTGGGAGTAAGTGAAGATCAGATCCTAACTATAATTTCAATGTCCTGAATAAAGTCAGGAAAATAGTGACTTTCATAGGAACTGGAAAGACAAATTGGCAAGAATACACTAGTATTCATCTGTTTTTTCTTTACCCTTTTATCATCAGGGACTTAGTTTGGAAAATGCTTACACAGTTATCCAGTCTGCCAAAATCTAATGAGCTGCTCTTTCAAACCTAGAGTTTTACTGAGGGATAGATAAGGTGCTGTCAGTTCCAGAAGAAAGGAATACTGAGCTAAAAGAACCATGTGAAAAAAATAAATATATATTCAGAAGAATCAAACTTTTTTCATAAAGGGAAATTCTCATTTTTAATCATTTTATTTCTCCTAATTTAGTTTGATAATGGCAATTTATCCTTGTTAATGAAGTCATTGAACAGGTAAACATTTGCTGTTTTCTATTAAGAAAAAATTTAAGATGTTAGTTCAGAGGCTGCTCAGATATTGCCTACTGATAAATAAAGCATTTCAGTGCATAATTAAAATGTGTACTCTACCATCAAGAAGAAAGCAGAAGCTTGTATGCCAGTAATTATTTAGTCAGAAGGGAGATAAACCAAATAGAATTATTCTGAATTTTTCTAACTATAAAGAAGAGAAGTTGTGAACATTGCATTTGTATTAATTAAACATATTAATTACTCTCCTATTACTTTTAGTTTCAGGATGATTAGATTTATGAAGAAAATAACTAGTTTGCAAAAATAATTTTGAGGGTTCTTTAATTGCATATGTAATCATTGGTTTATCCCATTTTTTCCTCAGAATTATTTGCAGTATGTTCTGTAATTCAATTGGTATTTCTCTTTCTGTCTTATTAATATTTTAAATAATAAATGAAGATGAATGCATGATAATCAGTTATCACAGAAATATAAATATGACTATTAAGAAAGATAGGATTAAATCTAATTAAATGATACATTCAATATTAAGCTTTCATATTAGTAAATTAATACCTCAAAATAAGAATATGTAAAAATTAGACAATAAAGAATATGTATTACTTTTTAAAATAGGTATAATAATTCGTGTTATTTTCTTTACAGCCTAAAATGTAACTTATGATATAACATTTTGCAGAATTATTGTTTATTTAATTTAATATATAGCATCAAAATATAGTCAGATTTTTGGAATTAATTATTCATATTTTATGACAGAAAACCTTACTTCTTATATATTTATATGTAAGTAAGTGTGCATATATAAAATCTAAATAAATGAACAGAGACTTGAAGGTGGAATACATTTTATTTAAATCCAGAGAGAAAATTGGGAAATCATTAAAAATTAGTTGCATTCAGTTACTAATCCAGAGTCCCTACTTATCTTGGAGCTTTGAATGAATTAACAATGATTTTCATAAGTTCAAGTGACAAGATTAAAAAAGTACATCTCCAGATGGATCAAAAGATAGATTATAGATGTATTTATGTATGCATGTATGGATGTATGGATGGATGGAAAGAGTTTATAGAGGGATGGATAAAAAATAAGAAAGATGAAAGGAGGAGGTAGAGAGAGGAAAGATTTATAGGGAAAGATGTCATAATTATTTGACATCTACAGTTAGTGTTCTAGAGAGTAAAACACTCATTCATTGAAATATTTTAACTATGTTTTCTTCTCAAGAGGTGGTGATATTAGTGCCTCAATGTTCTACATATTTTGTCAGCCTTATTCATTTAGATTACTACTTTGTTTTATCCCCTTTATACTCTAGTGCACATCTTTTCTCTAAACAAATAGCTGCTGATTCATTTTTATTAATAATGATATTTATTGATCTTTCTGATTTTTGTACTGGACTAATTTAATGGATTGTCTTAAGAACAAAGAGGTCTGTATTCATAAAAAGAGGACTGTTCATGTAAGGTTTGTATTCTGACAGGCAAAGTGTTATACAAGTCTAAGGGAAGCATAAATTCCCAGTTTACTTCAATGAGGATGGTGAAAAAGTTTTGAGAAAAAATAGCTATGTAAATGTCAGATGTGCCAGAGCTATATAATGTTTTATATATATATATATACATATATATATTTTAATTCAATAGCTAAACATACAAATTGTAATTTTGAGTTATGAAAATTTGAATTTTTAAATATAGTTTGAAATGTGACCTAAACACGCCACTTGCTTATAGAGACAGAATAGAAATTTAATATAGTGATAAAATAGACAAAATATTATAATAATTATATAATGCATGATAAACAAGCTGATCTTTGGTATAAAATATTTATAAAATTATATATATATCAAAATTACCAAATCATTTATAATCTATCATATTCACATATTTATTGCTTTTCAAACAACTAAATTGATAATTTGCCTGTTCTAGTCCCTGCTCTGACTCTGATGAATCCTCTCACTCCCTCCCTACCCCCTGCACCTCTGGCCTGTACTCCAGCATTTATATGCATAAGTAAAATTAAAATTAAAAATAAAAAAATCTGATCTCAATGTTGAATATTATTTTACTTCTCCTTTATGTCATTTTGGTTATACTCTAATCTTTGGATCAGTTGTGTATGAAATGTGCACAATAATATTTTAGACCACTTGTTGGTATCTGTTTTGTTTCCTTTAAAAAAATTATAATAACTGTCATGAATTCTGGAATAGACTATCCTTCTGGCTTTCTGGTTAAGCTCATTCAAACATCTGCTTGAAAGAAAATTGAAGTGAATGTGACTTAGAATAAGCTCTGTGATTTAGTATGGCTCATTTGTTTCTAACTGTTATGACTAGAGGCGTGTCTTAAATTTTAGTGACATACAAATAATCTAAATATAGATCTTAATTTGAATTTGCAATATTAATAACACTCCTCTTTACAGATGACTGACCTGGAAAACCTGATTCTTTTTCTTTTCACAATTTTAAATTATTGCTACTTATCATATTTCGTCTCTTTCAACAGTCTCCATCAAACATAAGTTCTAGAAAAATGTACCCTAATACTCTCTTTCTTTAATGACTATTTATGTTCTTTGATTTAAGTTACTTCTCTTGGGAACGTCTATGAACTCTTGATATTTCCCTTTAACCTTACCAAAAAGAAATTACACTTCACAGGGTCCCCATGTATTTGGATATAATTTTGTTTTGTTCGTTAATACAGACCTAATTTTAATTTTATAGATACAACATGTCAGTTTTTGATGAGTAAGGCATACATTTGGCAGTTAACTTAATGGGTAGGGTGCAAATTATTGGATTTTGAAGTGAATCACGTGTCAAAATGATGACATTGTCAAGGTTCAAAAAGATTTTCACTCTAGAACTGGTGCCTTAAATCATAAGTAAATTGTAACTCAATGGTAGAAATAGCACCTGGATATCCAGAAAATTGATTCTTTTCTACTTTTTTTAATTTCACCTGTCCAACATGATTTGTGAAATAGAGAACTTCGCATTAATGGCAGTTGTTGAATAAACCAGGCTGATAATATATGCTCCTGTGACTGTAGTTTCATAGCATGGTAGTCAGGCATCAATATTAAATCCAGTATTAAATCCACTATAACCTTGGTTTTGAAATATGCCACTTCTCATGCTTGAAGAAATCATGTTAGTGGTTGAGGGTGTTTACTGACAAACACACTTTGCCTTCAACATGTCAAATATACTCAGCTGTCATTTTCATGACCAAGCCTCTTCCTAATCCCCAAATGATTATATCTTCAAATATCAAGTTTGTCCTTATTTTTTCTGGAAAGAGAATTTGTCGTAAAATAGTTACATAGATAAAGAACATCGGTAGCTGCATAAATTATTCAAGGTAAAATGAAAATTTGTCTATAATGAAACTTACATATTCTAAAATGTTTTTGACCATGAGAACCTCCTTACTGATAATCCTTGACATATTCTGATACTAGGTAAGGATGTGAGACAAAGTGATGGTCTTGAGACAGATGACTTTCTATGGATTCTAATTTTGTAATCTATAATATAAAATTCAGTACTTATTCATGGTGGCAGATATTATTGAAACATAGTACATATAATGTAGTCTGTAATGTAAGAATAATCAAGGCCAAGAAAAGACAATTTAGGAATATCATTTAAGTAAATATTAATGAGGAAAAGTATAACAAATAAAAATTTCAAGAAATTGGAGGAAAGGAAGAAATAGAATTCAAATAGGTATAAACAAGCATGCTAATATTTTGGAGTAGAAAACAGAAGAATATTATTCTGAACTCCTGCTGAGACCACTTGGTTGCATCTCAGAATCATGAAATCCAGACTGATGGGACCTGCCTCATTAAGGCAGGTTGCAGGTGGCAGGGCAGGCAAAACTATGAAAGGCTCATATTTGGATGGAATCGGGGGTGAAAATAAAGCATCCTGTTGAAGTGGGCTTTTATCCATTTTATAACAATCTCTATTACAGTGCATCTCTTTCTCATTTAATCTCCTGTGTACTGTCATTTCCACATAATAATTGGCATTCATGCCTTTCAAATGTCTCCTCCTCATTGAAGATTGATTTTCAAATAGCTCCTCCTTATTGAAGATTTACATTTTGATTATTTTACCAAACATTGACTCCAATAATCATTGCTAAATCATTTTCCTAAACAGCTTATTTTTAATGACAAGAAATGACTGTAAATTATTTGTCCTGTCTAATTTTCACATCTCCTATTTGCTTTTTTCATATTTTTATTTTAAGTAACTTTGTCCTCAGAAAGTCAAATTTACTTGGTAATGCTTTGTTTTTCATTAATCAATACCAAGTCCCATGGGCTTAAAGTTGACTTATTTTCTAGACTAAGGGATAATGTGGAAAATTACTCCTCATTGAGGCAGACAAATAGTGTTTTTATCCATCAATTCTGTAAAACATGATTAGAATTGAATAAAATATGACATTTGTAGTTCTGTAATTAATTTCCCTGACTAAATTATGCAATGTAAACATTTGCAGTCTGTTGACTGTGCTTTTTTCCTATAAACTTTGGGGAGGTTTAAAGTCAATAAAAATACTAGAATATTTTATTATTTTTTAAAATATTTATTTATTTATGCATACAAGAGCTGGGGTACAGGCCAGAGTCACGGGAGGTGAGAGGATTCACCAGAGACAGAGTGGGGAGCAGAACAGGCAGATCAACTGAAATATGCTGCTAAGGGGAGCAGTGGGCAAGGCAGGAGAGGTCTGCTGTGCCATGTGGGTCCCCTCCCTGGCTGGGGATCGAACTCGCACTGCTGTGCTGCAGGTGCTTCACAGTGCACCATCAACCCGCTCCACCACCAGGGAGGCCCAAATACTGGAATACTTTAAAGACTAAAGTTTTGGACACTTTCATATTAATTCATTTGTGTGTGTGTGTGTGTGTCTTCACATGCATTTACTAACGGTTGGTATTTTTCAAATACATTAAATATTAATGTATCAAATGTTTTCAAACTTTATTTTCATTTGTTTTTCTTAACTAAACTTTAGTAGCCCTAAACATTTTAGGTCAGAAAGATAAGTATTCCTCAACTACTAGTCAGAATCATATTAGAATACTGACCTATAAAAATCTTGAAAATACAAGTATAATTACTAGATCCTATGTATCCATCCCTTCATTGACTAAAATTCATCAAGCATAGCAAATTATGTGTATGTATCTCAAAAAAATTCTTGGAAACAGAAAATAATTCAAAACCTGACTCAGTAAGCTTTGTTTTCCCTTGCCTTTATACCTTTAATATATGGTATTAATTTTGAATTTAAGATTTCTGGAATAATACATGAGGAAGAGATCAGGTAGTCATTGGAGAAAATTCAGATTCTGCATCTGCCTTTTCCTCCTAATTAGTGAATCTGGATTATTTTCTTAACGTCTTTAAATGTCAGTGTTTGCAACTGTAATGCATTAATAATAATAACTATGTTATTTTTGAGGAAATATGCAGGGAAATCCTTCTAAACATCTGATACATGTGAATACATATAACTTGCTAGCAATTATATACTGCCTGATATTCTAGAGAACTTTAAGATATTAGTAAAATGTGTATATGCAGCTATATTGATACTACGATTATACTTTCACAGGAAGTATCTCCATAAGTTACTACCAAAATTACTTTGTAGCACCTATGGAAAAATCACACACACGAATACACACGTGCACACACACACTACATACACTATGGTACTTCTTACCACTAAAATTTCAAAGAATTATGCAACACAAAGTTTTCGAAGATTTTCAACTCTATTTTGGTATTCTCACTTATGAAGATATCCTCTGCTCCCCAGAGTGGAAAACTCTTGGAGAGCTGACAACGTAGGGAAATTTATCCTGTCCATTGCACTTAAAATATAATTCTCTGAGAAGGGGGAGAAGGGGGGGTGAGAGAATGAGAGAGAGAGAGAGAAACTTTTGAAGAATTTGAATGTTATCCATATCTCTAGTAAAATTTATATATTTTATTAATCAACAAGAGGATTTTACTTTGACTTTGGGGATGTGCACTAATCATATTTCATCAAATTTTGAGAATAATTTCCCATTAGAATCTTAAGATGAAGACTCTCAGGGAAAAAAAAAAAACACTCTGGTAATATTAAAACTGCAATACTGAATGTGAAACTTTTAATAACTACATTTTATTACTTTGCCTTTTCTTTAATTCTTCTAATATAATGATTTTTCCTGTGTCTCACTGGGATTGCTTTTGACATTAGTGGGTATAGAGTGAAGATAGTAACCAAAACCAAGTAAATAACCCAGTCAAATAATGGGCAGAAGAGCTAAAATGACATTTCTCTCAAGAGGAAATGCAAATGGCCAACAGGCATATGAAAAAATGCTAAACTTCTTTTGTAATCAGAGAAATGCAAATCAAAACCACTGTGAGATACTACCTCACACCAGTGAGAATGGCACACATCAAAAAAATTATCAATATCAAATGTTGGCAAGGATGTGGAGAAATAGGAACTCTACTACATTGCTGGTGGGATTGCAAGCTGGTCCAATCATTATGGGAAGCAGTGTGTCAGTTCCTCAAACTACTAAAACTGGAACTCACATATGATCCAGCAATCCCACTCCTATGCATATACCCAAAAGACATAAAAACATTGATTCAAAAGAATACCTACACCCCTATGTTTATTACAGCATTATTTACAACAGGTAAGACCTGGAAACAACCTAAATGCCCAAAAACAGATGATTGGATCAAGAAGATGTGGTACATATACATGATAGAATACTATTCAACAATCAAAAAAGATAAACTGGAGTCATTCATAGAAACATGGATGGAGCTGGAAGGGATTATGCTCAGTGTAATAAGTCAGAAGGCAAGAGTATAGTAAATTTTTATTTCAACAGAAAATTTATAAAATAAAATGAATGTATTTATAAGGAATCATCATGATATCCTTTGTGTATTGTTCCATTATTAGAAAAAAAATAAAGATTTCAGTTAAAAGGAAAAAAATCTTTGGAAATTTTAATCAGATATCATTATTCATTTTTCAGTCTTCTATTTGGAGGTTGTAGAACTGTGCACAAAAAATAACTATGGATATGTAGCAAAGGATAGTTATGATTTGGGGTTATACTTTAATAAGGATATATCTGACATGAAAATTAATGTGAGCAAAAATAACTCTTGCTGGAGACATTTCTCTATTTAGGAATGGGAAAGGAATTGAAGAAGATAGTTTAATATGTCTATGTGTTTGTTTTTGGTAAATGACAATGACGCAGAGATCAAGATGGAGAAACATCATTAGGGGAACATTTCTAGTGTTTCTGCCTTTAGGGCAGTTTGTCTAAGTCAGGATAATGGTCAAGAGTTTTCAAATATACTAAACACTGAAAACAATATTCATAACATAAGCCAAAGAATCAGTGTTATACAGAAGTATCTGTTAGCTTTGTGTATATAATTTATGGTAACAAGTTCTCTTATTACAATAAGAGATTGAAAAAAATCCTTAATATAGCTTCGATAGCTGGTAAGTATACAAGCAGTCATTGAGGAAGAGCCTATACAAACAGAAGTGAGGTATTCTCTAATTACCTATCTCAGATATTCCTAAGCATATTTGATCAGGAAAATTCACACACCAGAATTTTACAAATAATTTAAATTCTTTTCTCTTACAAATAATTTAAATTCATTTTGTAATATAGTATTCCTATGTAACTGAACTTTGGATAGCAAATGAATATCTTTTCTTACATGCCAAAGCTTTATTAAAACATGCAAATAGGAAATATCAAACTAAGATAAAATCATCTTGCTTTTGCAAGATCCTGTTGAGAACCAGATGATAAATAGTCACCCATAGTCATTTCTCAAGCAGTACAAAATATCATCTATTACAAAACATTAACAATTCATTCATTAGTCATAACAACAGTGTTCTCATTTGAAGTGATCAATTACTAACAATTTCAAAATTCAGAAAATCTGGGCTTATTATTTTAAGTTATTAAGAAAATTATTGCATCCAGGTGAAATACCATGTATAAGTGTAAATTTAGCTGTCATCCTGAAGAACAAGATTACTTACTTAGCTTAGTACTTATAATAATATGAGAACAGGAAAGATTTAAATATTGTCATTAAATTATTTCTATGCATTTTTGGATAAATATTTATTGACATATACCTTATATGAGATATAAGTTAGGGGGGTCTGTATTAAATTAGAAACATAAAGATATCAAATTTGGTTAGATAGGCAACTTTATTACCATAGTAAGAAATGAATATAAAATTTGCATGTTTTATTGCACTTTTAGGAATATTTCATTGAAATACATTACACTCAGAAAAATGTTTCTTTTACATTATCTTCTTCAAATACCTTGAAAATAATAGTATAGGATTGCTTAGAAAAGACTATATTTTGTTCATCTCTGTCACTGTTAGAGTGTCAAAGGTAATGCTATGCAAATAAATGCTTAAGTGATTCTTGAATTATTGAACATATTTTCATTTTTAAAATATTTTTGATGATATTTCATGGCAGACACTGAAAAAATAGAGGTGAACAACTTACTTAGCTAATTCATATTTGAAATTCAAATACTTATTTTGATGCCATATAATTTTAAGTCATAAAACTTTTGCGATCATGTCATTTTGCAATGAGTGTTATCTTTCCAAAATTATCTTTCAGTTGGATACTATTTTTTCATTAAAATTAATAGGCAGTTTATTTGAATCTTGCTTTCAGCTACCATCTGTTTTAAGATTATTCTTCACTCATGATTTTACTGTCTCCTACATTTGGCAACCAATATAATGAAATAAGCACAGCGCCTGAAACACAAAGTTTTAGTTCCCTCACCCTATTTCCCCACCACTGGTCTTCTAATTTCCAAGAAGACGTGGTTAAGAAAGATCACAACTGGAAGGAAAAAAAAAAAACAAGCTCTACTTTACTTTCTATAAGAAATGAATGCTAAGTAAGCAGAGATAATAGATGTAAACTTTCTGTTTGCATTTTAGAAATTTTTATTATGGTGAAATCTCACACCAGAGTCATTATAAGCACTGGGATATTTTGACATTTCATGTATATGACATTTTTTTAAAAGTGTACAAATCAAGTAGTTGTGCTGTTATTACAAATCACCCTGTTCCAAAAACTGTAATTAGTATTTTCACCATATCGAAACAAATGAAAAAAACTAACTTTGAGACTGCTTGGAGATCTTCTCACCTGGCATCCAGTTGTCATAACTTACTCTCTTTCTCAAGTCATGTTTAAAGAAGTTAACCAAGAAAGAATTAATTCATTGAGGGGCTGGTTTTCTTTAGGGTTATGGAGTATAAAATGTTAAATGTTTTGTGAGCTTATAAACAAAAATCAAGTGGAGTGCTTTCTATCTGCATTTTTTAATTTGGCAAAATTGCCAGGGAGTCTTAACATTTGATTTATAAGAGGTTTTATTTAAATGTTTCTTTTTTCTTTAATTTATTTTATATTATCCAAAACATTGTTTCCAACAAAAATTCTAAAACTAATTTGCTTTGCTCTACTGTGTATGAATCAGTAATTTGGCCCATGGTCTTACTGAACTTAAGTCAGAACATTTGATCTTCTAGGAATTCATTGACATGACAGTGAGCATATCCTTGCTTACAGATGACATTTATAATTCAGCCTCATGGTTAGCTACAAAAGAAAACTAGATTAAGATATCAGTTAATGAAGTTCTATCTACTATGAGAAAGATCACTCAAAGTACATGTTACATTTACAGTGAATAGCAAAATATTCACAGAGATTTATTTTTATGTTCCACTAAATGGGATTTTCAATATGCCTTAACAAAATACATTATTTGACTCTCTTACAATGAATCCAAAGCGAGCATAAAAAGAATGTTAAAAACAGTTCAATGAATTAGGAATGTAATTTTATAAACCCAGAACAGAAAGATATAATCATGTTTTTCACCTGTCAGCTTAAATTTAAGAAGAGGCTTCAAATGGGCCATTCTTTATTTCTAAAGTTTCAAAATAGTTTTAAGAGAAAGCTTTTATGCTAATCATAGTATGAGCTAGCCTTTTCTACATAAATAAGATTTCCAATGCAACATGTTTTCTAATCAAATGGGCACTCTTCCAAATGCATCATAAATTCTTGCAGTCCTACACTTTTAAATCAGATATTTGTTTGACTCTTGTTTTCTCTTCTATAGTCAAGTAGTTTCATTAACAACTACTATTTTCTCAGTTATACTCTGTAATATATAGGAGAAAATTGCCAAATTTATAAACCTCTTTTTCCCTTACAATATGATTAATAATATATACTGCAATTAGTTGTTTTCAGATTTAAGTAGATAATACATGTAAGACTATAAATATAAAATAATCTAACCTAATACTAAGGAAGCATTGGACACATAATAAATATTAATAGTATACTTGCTTATACATTATATTGAGTACTTTAAATTTTATTATATAAAAATTACATTAAACTATCACTTTGTATTAAATGTCAGCTCTTGCTGGTTAGGAAACAAACTATTCACAAAAGTATGTTGAAATATTTATCAAAAGTACTTTTTTATTCAGTAGTAAAATATGTTAGTGAAAATTAATGTGTACATATTAATTTGTTTCACCATTTGTAAATAGTTAAGTAAACTACTTTTAACTAATCTGTTTGTAGTGTCTAAGCAGTTGCTGGATATTTTGAATAGTCATTTTCAGCTTATTCATTGGGAAATATAACTTATTTTCTACTTTTCATATATATTTTAACATATATTGCATACATAGTTTAGCAAAGCTGTAAATTACTAACCTTTTTCTTAATGAACTTAAAAGTTAGAATATTGTTTTATAATTCTAAAAGAGAGACAGCTAGAACTGGGGAAATTAAAACTTAAGAGAGTGAATATTTGAAATTTTAAGGAAAAATAAAAGTGTCAGTTGCACACAACATAAATTATATTTCCCAAAATAAGTAAAATACTTAATAGGAAAGAATGTTTGATAAAACTACTTATATGGAAAGTTTAAGAAATGGTACTAATTATACTTAGATCACTAGACAGCAATTCAATATGACAAAATATTTATTCTGTCCCCTTTTTTGCCAGTGTGTTAACTAATTTTGGAATATCTGATTAATCATAGTTCACTATTTACTACTATGTTACATATAAGCATCATTTTAATATGATAAATTATTATTTATAGGCATGTTTAACATACATTGTATAAGAATTCAATGGAGGCTTAATTTCTTTTTAAATAATTCAACTGAATAAATGAATATAAGAATTACTCTGAAATGAATAGCTAACATGTTAGTATCAAAGTAATAGCCTCAAGTTCTGATTACTTTTGTGAATAACATATCAGTTATTATATTTCCTCATAAGATGCCAATTATATCTTTAAAGCATTTCAAGTGATTATTATTAAGTTTCTACAAGGTGAGTTCCTTAGAAAGTGAGACAGCATTTGTTTCTTCATTATATTCTCTATAACTACTACCTTCATATACATGTTTAATATAATATATATAGTATATATATATATCATAGAAATTATTCCAGAAAACCACCAACACAAGAAAACATACTAAAATTGGTTCAAAAACATTCCATATTTGCATCGCTCCAATATCTATTGCTCTATTTCCTAAAGTGTCAAATGTTTATCATAGAGTAAGAATTTGATACCTTAAACATGACAGTAGAACATCTATGTCAGAAAAACAATTATAATTTTAGAGAAGTAGAAAACTGCCCCATAGTATAATTTTAATGCATCTGTATCTCAATCACATTTACCAAAATAGAAAGTGGGATTAAATTGAAGGAGTTGACATTTCACAGAGTGATTGCAAAAATGTACACATAGATCCAAAATTTAGCTACAAAATCATTGATAGGGAAAAAATATCGATGGAATTCCATAAGATGGAAAAATATGAGAGTTTTAATAAGCTCAATACAAACTAGTAGAGTAGTGGTTATGCCCCAACTTAATGCAGTTTTAAAAAGTGCTGATGTAAATACAGGTAGATTTTATATTGTCTTGGTTGTCTCTCTGGGACAGAATCCCCAGGAGTTTTTAATATCAGAGTTGTCTGGAGTAAGCCTCAAGCAATATGTTAATTACTGTTCAGATATTCTTACCCTGCTACTGGTTCCCATGGTGTTTTCTACAAATTAGTCAAGTCACTACTATGTAAACCACAATTCCTTGTATTCTCTTATTACAATAATCTTAGTGGCAACTTGTTTCTCTGTGCCCTCTACTGTTTTAGAGATATAAGTTACTCATATTTCAGTCTATTCAGCTTTTTTTCTTTTTTCAGTGTAAGGTCTGCTCATTGTACCTTATGTAGGATACATTACAGGTATATAGTATTTAACAGTACTTTTGTGGGGCCTCCGTGGTGGTGCAAGTGGTTGAGCACTGCACTGTGGGTGCACAACCGCCACAGCCGAAGTTCAATTGCTAATAAGGAGGGGACCCACATGGCACAGGAAGACCTCTTCTGCCTCTCCCACTGCGCCCCTCAGCAGTGTGTTTCAGTCAATCTGCCTGTTCTACTCCCCACTCTGTCTCTGCTGGATCCTCTCACTCCCAGCACATATGGCCTGTATCCCAGCTCTTGTATGCCTAAATAATAAAATCTTAAAGAGATACTTTTGCATTATCAGTAAAATTATCAAATTGGAGAAATTTTGTCACTGAATCTAAAATAAATAAATCAATAACGCATACTATTTATGAAACTTAAATTTCCATATATAGATATTTCAGATTTGGCTTATTTAGCATCTCACTACTAACTTGATTCAAAGATTGTAAGTGCATGGGTCTAAGCATTTGGTCAGTCTTTGAGCATATCAGTTGATAATGACTTAATAAGAAACTGTCAGTAACTCCTATGAATCAAGTTGTTACCAAAGAACATGGGCAAGCATAGGTTGAGTAGATTATTTACTATGTTTAGGAACTTCAGACAAAAATTAAGAAACTGTATCACTTTAGTGCTAGAACACATTATGAAAAATCAATTTTAGATTTTTAAAACAATTATATTTATTTACGGATACAAGAGCTGGGGTACAGGTCAGAGGTACCAGGGGTGAGATGATTCACCAGAAACAGAGTGGGGAGAAGAACAGGGAGAATGACTGAAATACACTGCTGAGGGGAGCAGTGGGCAAGGCAGGAGAGGTCTGCTGCGCCATGTGGGTCCCCTCCCTGACCAGGGATCGAACTCGTGTTGCAGTGGCTGCAGAAGCCCCACAGTGTGGCTCTCAACCCCTTGAACCACCATGGAGGCTACCAATTTTATATTTTAATCAGAGAATGAATAAAAGGTGTATATCAATAATTGGATTTTCATCTGTTTTTGCATATATATAAACTTTTCTAAGATTTTAATAGCCATGAGTGATTGGTTACATAATAGTCCTCTAGAAATAGATTTTCTTTCTACAAATGCTTTAGCAGTATTCCTCAATGACTATCCCCATATTCTGGTTTCTGTTTTTGCCAAAAGATAAACATATTATGACTGTTTTGAAAATTAAAACATAAATGGGTTGAGCATGTCTTTTTAAGCTTATATTTTCCACATTGTGATGTTGATAGTAACAAATTTCACCTTAATGAAAATTAACTTAGTCAATACAATATTAGTAAGTAAATAAATAAAATAGTTCTCAAATTTTGACCTTCAGAAGATTAGATTGAGGAGATATTGCTATTAATAGTTAACTCTGTGGGGAAAGTATATTTATAAACAATTATGGTCAGGAAACCCAAATATTTCTCACCACTCAGTGCCTTCTTCCTTATGTCACACCTGCATGCTCATTTTCTAAACGTTCTGAAATGTTCTACAGTAATAAAGAGTATTGACTGTCAATTATATTTCAACAAAGCTAGAATTAATATACAACTCTGTAATAATTCATGATATTAGAACCATATATACTTAATTGGTAGAATTCCTGTATCACAATAACTCTAGGTATATAACTCAGTACTTAACTATATTAATGAAAATAATTTTTTATTAGCTAGACTACATGTGAATTATTCAAATTCACTTGCAGTTATGTTTTTGTGTTCCACACTTATTAATTTCATCCTGAATTTCTTTTAACATTTCTGGAACAGAGTAGATATTTATTCACTATTTACAGCAAACTATAACAACTGATTTCAGTCTTCACACCCCCCCCCTTTTTTTTTTTTTTGATGAGGTAACACAATAAGAGACAAATGTCATGGAATATGTATGAAGTCTGTATTGCTGAGTGACAAACCCAAAATAAAATGAATCTGGACAATTATTTAATTGCTCTATCACTCTTATCCAGAATGAGGTTCTTTGATTATAATTAGAAAGATCTTGGCTTCTTACTGTAATTCCATAGACTATAAATATATATGACCAGAAGAAAGATAAATAAATGAATTCATTGTTTCCAGTTTATAACCTTAAATAACATTAAGGTGCCAGTTTTCAAACTTCCTTGAAATGCTACAAATACCTCAGGAGATAAATCTCAGAGCTTGATCTATTTAGGCATGCATTGCTTCTAAAATCAGGTTTTTTTCTGCCCCTCACAAACTTCAAGTTTAAGTAAAATTTTTTCTGAAAGTCCAACTGTACAGAAACAATTTATCTTTTTTACAGTGTCTAGTCCATAATGTAGCAACTGAAGCAAATCCAATTAAAATAAAAATGTTTTGGAACACATAAACCATAATTAAGCCAATGATGGTAACTCAGTATAATTTTCCCTGTTATTTTGGTAGCTGTTATAAATATAAGAGAATGAATGGTTATATTGATATCATATACCTAGTATTAACTAGTGTTGTGAAGGAAAACAATGAAGTTATGACTGACCTTCCCTACTAATAAATATTTTGAAGTCAGTTAGGGACATAATTATTAAATTATGAAACTGTTTTACTTACTTTTTGAGGAAAGAGAAAAGCAATCCTTTGTCTTATAAGTAGACCAAGAGACCTTTATCAAAACTGGTTAAACATCATAAAAAAACTAATAAAAAGCATATTATATATTCTCTCTTATCTGCAACATTCTGTAGCATAAATTCAGCTAATAACACCAGACAAGTCCTGTATACTTAGTTAAACAAATAAATATATATAGCAATGTCCACGTCAGGAGCTATACATTGCAGGTAGATATCAAAATGTCAATCTCCAATTTAAATCACTGACTGTCCTATTTTTGTAAAAGAAATGGGATTTGTTTTTTAACTACTGGGATGGATATATCATTTCACATTTTCATACTCATATTGCTACTTGCTCATAAAAATAGTTAATCTACAGCACTAACAATTTTAATGGTTTCAGTATTTCAAAATTGTAACCTCATAATTTGAAGACAAAAGTTGGTATTTTTTAAAATAAACAGTACAAGCTTTAAATTAGTTACAGCTTTTTCTCTGTGTGTATCAAAATTTCAAGCACTTTTTTAAAGATTTATTTATTTATGTGCACAAAAACTGGGGTATAAGCCGGAGGTGCAGGGAGGGAGAGGATTCACCAGAGTCAGAGTGGATAACAGAACAGGTGGGAAGACTTAAATACTCACTGAAGGGAGCAGCAGGCGAGACAGGAGAGGTCTGCCATGTCATGTGTGTCACCTTCCTGGCTAGGGATCAAACTAATGCTGCAGAGTTTGTGATAGCTTCATAGTGTTGAGGCTTAACCCTTTGTGCCACCAGAGAAACTCTGCAGACACTTTCTATGTGAATTTTAGTCGCTATTCATTCATTGCTTTTTAAATTTTTGCTACTAACAAACATCCAATAAAAGTGTGATTGTATAATGAGTAACGTAATATATACATATGTACTTACTGCATAAAGAGAACCATGAATGTTTCTCCCTGGCTTCATCCCTAGAGTTACTACTATTTTATATTGAGTATTTATCATTGCCATGTGTTCCTTTAAAGTTATACTATAGATATATGTACATCCAAGCAATATATGTTTGCATATTTTAGTTTTAAGTAAGTGGAATCCTTGTACATTTTTTTGTAACCTGCATTTTTTACTAAACTATTTATTTGCAGTGATAAGCCAAATTTACATTTTCTATTACTGGACACTTACACTGTCTCCATTTTTATTTTATAGATACCACCTTTTTTATTATTGAAGTAACCTTGTATTATAACAATATATCAATTTCAAGGGTACATGAAAAACTGTTACAGGTTGTTGACTTGAACAGATGAAGATACAAAGAAATGAAAGGTATCCCATGCTCATGGACTGTAAGAATTAGCATTATTCAATTGGCATGTTACCTAAATATAACCAAGATACAGATTCAATACAATGACCATCACAGTACCAATAACATTCCTCTCAGAAATAAAAAAAAAAAAACACCGTGAAAATTATTCAGAATTTGAAAAACTCCAATTAGCAAAATTAATTCTGAGAAAAATAGCAAAAATTGATATTCCCCAACTTCAAATGTATTGCCAAGGAAAATAATTAAAAGTGTTTTGTATAGTAATAAAAACAGGTACAAATCAATGGAATATAAGTAAAAGCCCAAAAATAAAGCCACACACATCTAGCAACTAATTTATGATAAATGGGCCAAAAACTTACAGTGGGACTGAAGAGTTTCTTATTTATGTTTCATAATCAACTATGGATAATTTGGTGGTTGATGTACTATGGTGGTAAATATCTGATGGGGTTATCCAAATATTGCAATTAACAATAAATTAATTTAAAAATATAATAAATGTTGCTGGAGAAAGTGGACAGTCACAGGCTAAAGAATGAATTTACCTAGAACATAACTACCTAGAACCATACACAAGAATGAATTCAAAATGTATTAAAGATGTGACATGAGTCTTAAGTTATGTTTGGGGATTCATTCCTACAGTAAAAATAAACAAATGTGACCATTTCAAACTAAAAATCTGCACAGTGAGAAAAGCTTGTGTCACAATGAACAGATATCCTACTTAGTGGAAAGGATATTTACATATTAAATGTTTAACCTGGCATTAATATTCAAAATATACAAAATACTTAAAAAAACTCAACAAATAAAGTACAAACAACCCAATTTTAAAATGGCAAGGAATATGAATACACAGTTCTTTTTCAATTTCTTTTTATTTATTTTCCTTACAATGTTTGCTTTCTTTCCCTGGTGTAGTCCCCCTAGAATTTCTACCACCAGTTCACCCGTGCATCATCACCGTAGTCTCTTGTGCTCTTCCCGTCCCTGCCTTGATCCTACTCCCTCTCTCTTCCCTGCTTAAGTCTCTGTTTTGTATTTTTTTGTTTATTTTTGTTTGTTATGTTGTGTTTTTTTTTTAAGTTGTCATTGCTGTTATTATTTTTTTCCCCTTGATTCCCTGTATTCCTCCTATAAGTGAGGCCATCCAGTATTTTTCTTTGTCCTTCTGCCTTATTTCACTGGGCATGATTCCATCAAGCTCCATCCATGTTTCTGCAAATGTCTCTAGATTATCTTTTTTGATTGCTGAATAATATTTCATTGTGTATATATAGTACATTTTCTTGATCCACTCGTCTGTTTTAGGGCATTTGGGTTGTGAATACACACTTCTCCAAAGAAGACATACATATGACCAATGGGCACATGAAAGCATGCTTTCATCTTTTACTATTAAAGAAATACAAATCAAAATGAGACATTATCTCACACCTGTGAGAATGGATATTAGTCAGAAGAGAAATAGTGAGTGTTGAAATGGATAACACACTGTTCGTGGGAATGTAAATTAATGTAGCCATTACATGTACAGTGTAGGGTGTGTTCCCCAAAATAAAATAGAAATTTGGGAGCCCTCCCTGGTGGCACAGGGTTTTGAGCACTACACTGTGAAGCATCCACAGCCACTGCAGAGTGAGTTTGATCCCCAGCCAGGGAGGGGACCCACATGACGCAACAGACCCTCCTGCCTTGCCTACTGCTCCCCTCAGCAGCATGTTTCAGTCCACCTGCCTGTTCTGCTCTTACTCTGTCTCTGGTGAATTCTCTCACCTCCCATGGCTCTGGCCTGTGCTCCAGCTCTTGTGTGCATAAATAAATAAAAATCTTTTAAAAAATATAGAAATTCCACACTGCCTGGTTATCTCACTTCTGAATATTTATCCCAAAACACACACACACACATAATAGTATTTATATAACATATATATATATACTATTTCTATAAACATTATTTTATATGCCTTTGCATAAGTTGTTTTTGCTGAATCAATAATTTGTGGTCTTGTTACCATACATACTTGATCATCTGAGTTTATCATTGTCAGTTATTTTAGATTTAGGGTAATCCATTCTCATCCAAGATAAGGGAGAACTTTTAAAGCTATTCCTGTCCAAACTTCTTAAAATCGTATCTGTGGGAATTAGATCAGTTCTAGTATAATGCTTTCTCATCCAGGGGAAAAGAAGATTTGCATTCCTTCTCTTAAGTACTTAGGAGCAGTGCCAGGGCTGGAGCACTTTGAAGTAAAGTATCCGCTTGATAGTATTTGGAAATCTCAGGTGAAATAAATCTGGACTGAAATTTACCCAAGATGATATCATTTTCCTTGCTCCATGCAACTGAACTTTTACAATGGTATCCTGGAGCTAAGGGGCATATTTACTTCTGTAGTCCCCTGCTGAAATAGTTTCCCTTAAAAGATACAACTGTTATGAAAAGGGCCCCTTAGTCTACATTCCAGCTTGGCCACATGTTTGGGTTTTATTTCTGTTGCTTCTTTCCAGAAACTATCAAAAACAAAGTTCTTGGGTGAAGAATAGGAAGCTGCCTTCAGGGAAAAAAATAAAGATTATTTGCAACCCTGCTTATCTTTGGAATCCCATTGAGTCCAAATGTCTATATTGTTTATTAATTTGCTCACTTTTGATTCTTTTAAGAAGAGTTTTTAATTGGTCTTGTCTAAATTTCTAGTAATTTAAGATTGTTCCAAATTACCTAGAGTAGTAAAGAGAGTTTTCTAACATGATCTTTCTAAATACAATGATGATTTTTATGCATTAGCTTAAGACATTTTCACACCTCCACTATATTACACCTTGATTATTTGGTGACACCCTTAGTGGCGATTTTTTGGGGAAGCTTTTGTTGTTTAACAATTAAAAAAATTAACAGAACAGTACAATTTTATGTTTTCTTACATACAGAATTGAAATTAAGAATCAACTATTGAATTTGGTCTATGTAAGCTTACTTTCAGCCTGTGTTGTTTTTCAGTTTTAATATAACTACATGTGAATTTATTACACTAATTTCTTATGCTTTCATATTTGATAACTTGATTATTTTAAAAATCTGAAATGTACCTGACTTTCATTGCTATAACTTACCTGTTTCCCTGTCCTTGTCAACCAAAGATATTATACTTGGACTTATATTAACTAGATGTTTACTTTTCTATCTCTGTTACTTTTCATTAGTTGGCAGATATTCTAACCTTACTTTTTTTTTCTTTTTTAGTGCATAACTTGTCTTCAAATGTGTAGGTTAAGTGGACACAAACGATGGGAATTACATTAGAATTAGTCTAGATTATCTTTTACATATTCAGTATCTATTTCTGTAACATTTTATTTACACGGATATCCTTTTATTTCTAAGCATCTTTTTTATTTTTGTTTTAATGAACAGGTGTGATTTCTTCCCTATGTTTTGTGTTATTACTACTAGAAAGAAAAGTTTGTTATATTTATCACAATATGCCATTTGCCAGGGCCATGAACAAAGAGACATCTCACTTCATAAGCCCTTTTACATTCTTTATACAGACACGTACATTAGAAAAGAAAAATTAGAGAAACTTCAACACAAAGTATTAAAATTTTTTATTAAATCAATGGATGAATAAATGTATATGATAACCCTAATAAGTATGGCAGATGTTTAATAACTTGTAGAAGATAGTTTTATGCACATTCCAAGTAAATCTTTTGACACTCCTATGTTCTTTTATATACTTTCATATGTACTCATATTTCTATATAGAAAACCACATATAAAATATACACATATAGAGAGATCCCATATCCACTGATTTCTTTACCCTAATTGGTATGCTTATACATATAAGTATAAATAAAACTAGTGTTCTATCATGGGCAATGCATTTTTCACCATAATTTTGTAGGGGAGTCATGTACAAAGGATGGATAATGAAACATACCTGAAGTGTTACTTTCTATGACTTGAATATATTAGTGCACTGTAAGAACTAAAATTAGTCCTCTAAACAAGATCTGACATAACATCATGCTGCTAATTCCTACTGAGATACAAGTAGAGATCCTTCATGGAATATTTACTATAGGATTAATTAATTTATGGCACAGAAGTCAGGGCTAATGACTGTCTTTGCAAAGAAAGTATGAGTCATAGGCAAATGGAGCAATGCATGTATATTCAATTAAAAATCAGCAGTTACTAATTCAGTCTGTTTTAAAACAAATCACTGCCATTTTCTACAAAATTGTCTATGGTTGGAATATTGTGCAATGTTTGAATGTCATTGTTTGCTGACAGGCCATTGTAACTAATAGTCCTATTTTACTGCTATGGTGTAATTTTTTAGACTACTGAAAAATCCCAAATTGTAGTATTTGAAACACATCATTTGACTAAATAAATATATGTTAAATGTTTTCTAAAATGGGACAATTATTACTATCAAATAAGATTTAATAATAATATGGACTTATCAATATTTTAGGAGATGTCGAATTAATAATATTGTTACCTCTAAATTATATAATGAACTGGGAAAATAAATGTGTCATTGATTTATTTTGATTTTAAAAATGACTGAATAAAAATACAACTTTAAAACATTGCTTATAAATGTTTTTCCATAATATATTTTTTATTCCTCATCTTGGACAGTTAATTCTAATAAAGAAAATTGTAACTATAGAATAGTAAGTACATTCTCAGTGCTTTGGACTGTCATTCAAATACTAAACCATCATTTTTTATTATTATGGTTTTAGCTACAGAAAGATAGTATTGCTATTTTTAATGTAAACTGGAGTACAATGTATTGTTTAGAAAATTAAAAACCATCAAATCTCACTTTTAGTACATAAGGCTTACACAGGCTTCCTCTTCACATGTGATGTATAAAAAGTCCATAGGATCCAAGAAGTGAGCTGGGAAGTGTTTTTTGTTTGATTGTTTGTTTTATTTTTGTTTTCCTACTTAAAACCTACATGATCCCTACTTTTATCATTCATTTTCTGGCACAAACTTCTACCAAACACTTTTCAGTCTTCCTTTCAAGATTCCGACAGCTAGGTCATAAACTACTTAGTCTTTGCTGTTTCCTCCATTTATAGTTGGCTTTTCTTATACTGTGTATTACAATACACTGTGTATTTCAGTCTCAATCAGTTGTCTGTTCCACTAAGGTATTGGTTCTGGACTTGCAACTCTCTAGAACTTGAATGCTGAAGCTTTTCTCTTATTATGCTGTATATTTCACCCAATATACCCACAAGAAGGAGATTGTTGTCTGTTAGTATCAGATGGTTTTACTTTACAAAGTATCCTAGGTAAATTTTGCCTAACATGTTTTTTATACCTATTTAATTTTTTAATCAAATATCTTATTTTGCTATTAAGATTTACAGAATAGTTCAAAACATGAAGCCCATTTACACACTTGCGTTTATGGTTCAGTAAAATCTAAGATCAGTAATATTTTTAGTTTCCCATAATTTTTATTTTCTTCAAGAAAACCAGGGTGCTGCCAATTTAAGTTGTTTCGTAAAAAAATTCAGCAAGACAATAAGAATTTGGAGAGTTTATTAGAAATATAGTATCTTGTTATTAAGTGACTTTTCTGTTTGCTTATTTTATTAAAAGTTGTCTTCATTTTTATAAAATAACTATGATGATAAATTAATATTAAAACAATAGCCACACATTTATACATTTGAAAATGTATATAATATTAACCTCTATTAACATTAATTTTTGATAATTAATATTATGTCAAAATGAGTTTGTACTGAATAATATCCTAAATACTTGCTAGTCTACCTGTTTGTGATAGTTAGTGGTAATGAAGTCAATACTTGAATTTTTTATCAGAATATAATTTAAATCTCAAATAATATAACATGCAATCATTAAATCATTTGTTTTGATCACTCCACCATATTTCTGAAAAAAAAAAAAAAAAAAAAAAAAAAATTTAATTANCACTCCACCATATTTCTGAAAAAAAAAAAAAAAAAAAAAAAAAACTGTAATTCTGAAATGTTTTCAATGAAGAAAATTCAAAGATGTTTGAGAAAATCTTATTATACCTATCAATTTTATAAACTTATTTAAGTTTTGAATATAAAAGTACTATAATTTTATTTAACTTATTATTGTGAAAATATTTTGGAAAATGTCTTAACCCTATGACAGAGATTTATAGGGTCTGTGTGAAAACTGTGAGTTGCAGTTGCACTTCCAGATTCCAGCAGTTTAGATTTGACTCTCAGTGCTCGTGTTTATATTCAAGACATTTGATCTTCTATTTTTCCTAATGGATAGATTCTCACACATATTTAAAGATATAGTCTTTTTCATTGGCGTAAATTCAGTTGAAAATCTGGAAATGTATATTTCAAACAAAGAGCACTGTTCACAAGCCTAGTGACTCGATTATTATCAAAGCAGCGATGTTTGGAAGTCAATGAAATTACCAGAATTTTACAATCATTAAAAAAAGTTCATGTTTATAAATTCTCTCATATTTTGAAAACATGTTGCTGTACACAAAGATAAGACATTTCCCCATCTTTTCTTATTCATTTTTGTACTTGCAATTAGTTACTTAAATAAACATCAGGCTAGATGGCTTCACAAGTGAGTTGTACCTGACCTTCAAAGATAAACTATTAACTGTCCTGTTCAAACTCTTTCAAGCGATTGAAAATGAGAATACTTCCAATCACTTTTTATGAAGCTAACATTACTCTAATAGCAAAGACAACACGACAAGTGAAAGCCACAGAACAATTGTAACTCATGAATACAGATGCCGGAATCCTCAATAAAATCCTAGCAAACCAAATCCAAAAATGCATCCAAAGGGATAGGCACCATGACCAAATGGAATTCATACCAGGGACACAGGGTTGGTTCAACATTTGAAAAGCAATGTAATTCATCACATCAGTAAAAATAAAGGTTAAAAATCATATGATTATATAAATAGATGCTGAAAAAAAGCAATAATGACATTCAGCCACCATTTATGATGAAACCCTCAAAAAATTGGGGAATAAACATTATAAACACCATATACAGCAAACCAAGCCAAAATCATTCTCAATGATGAAAATCTAAAAGCGTTTCCATTGGGACGTGGCACAAGACAAGGATATCAACTCTAACCAGTGCTATTCAGCCTATTATTAGAAGTTCTAGCTAGAGCAATTTTAGGTTACAGAAGGATATAGCATCTAACTGAGAAAGAAGAAGTAAGACTCATTATTTGCAGATGAGATGACCAAATATGTAGAAAACCCTAAAGATGTCACTAAAGTGCTAATTGAAATAATTACTTTAGTAAAATGAAAGGGTATAAAATTAATATACAAAAATCAGGTGCCTTCCTATCTGCAAACAGTGAGCTAGAAGTGGAAGAAATAAAGAAAACAAACTGATTTACAGTCTCACCAAAATAAATAAATGTATATATACATACCTAAGAGTGAACCTAGCAAGTGAGGTAAAGAACCTATACATAAAAGACATTATTTAAGAATTATTTTTAAAAAATTATTTAAAGAAATCAAAGATACAAAGAAGTGAAAAGATAATCCCTTCTCGTGGATTGAAAAAATCAACTTTGTCTAAATGGCCATCTTACCCAAAGTTACACACTGTTTCAATGCAATTCCAATAACAATTTCAGTGGCATCTTCAAAGAATGGGACAAACTCTAATAAAATTTATATGGGATCTCAAAAGAACCAAAATAGTGAAAACAATCCTGACCGAAAATAGACTAATTGTTGTTTCACACTTCCAAACTTCAAATTATGCTATAACGTCATAATAATTAAGACGGTGTGATATTAGAACAAAACAGACACAGACCAATGGACCATAACTGAAAGCCCAGAAATAAAGCAGCACCTACATAGATAGCTAACATATCTAAATAGATAGATCAAGGAGCCAAGAATATACACTGGAATAAGGGAAACTCCAATAAATAGAGCTGGGAAAACTGGACGACCAATTGCAAAAGAATGAAACTAAAACACTGTTTCACACCATGCACAAAAGTCAGTTCAAAATAGGATGATAATTTTTGGATGTAAGGCCTGAAACCATATAGTACATATAAGAAAACAGGCAGAACACTTCATAACATAATGTTGCGTGATGTCGTTGCAGATTCATCTTCAACAGCAAGAAAAATAAAAGAGAATATAAAAATTGAGACTACATCAAACTAAAAACACCTGTACTGTGATAGAAAATATAACTAAAACAAAAACAGTGGTGAATAGGAGAAACTATTTGCATATCCTACATCTGACAAGGGATTGATATAGAAGATTAAAAAAAAAAAACTAAACAAAACTCAACCTTTTCAACAACAAAGCACAGTGGAAAAGATGAAACCAGACCACTATTTCATGCTCTAAACAAAACTCAAATTAGATACTTGTATTTAAGACTTGACATAATAAAATCCATAGAATAAAATTAGGCAAAAATCTCCATGACATAAACTTCAGAAACATAACTGCACATTCATCTGTAGTAGTAAGGAAAACAAGCTAGAAAATAAACAACTGGGGCTCTATCAAGCTTAAAAGCTCTGTACAGCAAAAGAAATAGTGACCAAATCAAAAAGAGACCCTACTAAAATGCTTTCACACCATGCATCCAACAAGGGGCTGATATAGAAGATCTACAAAGAGCTGATACAACTCAACAAAAACAAAACAGCCCGACCAAACCAATGCGCAGAACTAAAAAGGCACTTCTCTCAAGAAGACATGGAGACAGTCAACAGGTACATGAACAATGTTTGTTATTATTTGTCTTCAGGAAAAAGCAAATCAAAACTACAATGAGATATCACTCACACCTGTGATAATGGCCCATATTAAATCAAAAAACATGAAACAACAAGTGCTGGCAAGAGTGTGGAGTAAAAGGAATCCTCTTATACCATTGGTAGGAATGTAGACTGACCCATCCCCTATGGAAAGAAGTGTGAAGATCCCACAAAAAATAAAAAATAGGTTTACCATATGACCCAGCAATACAACTCCTAGGTGTCTACCCAAAGACCATGATAACACTAATTCGAAAGAAGTCCTGCACTCCTGTGATTACAGCAGCACTATTTTAACAATGGAAAGACAAGATATGGAAATGACATCAATGACTGAGAACAGATGAGGAGTGGCTCAAGAAGATGCGGTGTGTGTGTGTGTGTGTGTGTGTGTATTTGAATACTACCCAGTAATCAAAAATGACTAATTCCATTTTTGGCAGTATGGGTGGAACTGGACAGGGATTATCCTAAATGACCTGAGCCAGACAGAGAAAGATAAACACTTAATGGTTTCACTTATATGTGGATTATTAAGCCCAAAGGATCGGGTAAAGACAAATTTTAAAACTGATCCTTGAACACTCACCATAGATCCTAGGATTTCTGGAAAGGAGAGAATGGAGAGGGGGAAAGAGGGAGGAGAGTACAGTGGATATGATGGAGTCCTATGGGTACATTTTGGTGGGAAATACATCTTTATTTTCAGGGATTTGCATGTTAGTACTATTGTGAGATACAACCTTATTCCTGTGATAATGGTCCATATCAAAAAGACTGAAAGCAACAGGTTATAGAGGGGATGTGTAGAAAAAAGGAACACTCTTTCACTGCTGAAAATGAAAATGTATAGTGGTCTAAAACCTATGGAGAACATCATAGAGGTTTCTCAAAGGATTAAAATGGATATACCATATGACCCAGTGATTTTTTAAAATTTAATCTCTTAATTTAAAAATTTAATTAATTTAATCTAAATTAATTTTCATCTTAATTTTACCAGTTTGGAAAAATGTTTATTTATCTTTATTCCTATGAAGTAGCACAGTTTCTAATACTAAGTAAACACTAAATACTATTTAGTATTTTTTCCTATTTATAGGAAATTTCCTACTTATAGATTGGCAAGGAATTGAATAAATTCTGTATCTGACTCAATATTTCTTTGCTTATGTATTTAAATTCTAAACCAACATGGGTCACATTTCTTTATTTCTTCTTATCCCTACAGAAGTCTCTGAGAAATTAAATCCACCTGTATTAATAGTGAGACACAATGTGAAGAAGATATTCTACAGTTGTTTCACCCCTTCCAAAGGCATTATATATTAAAGAAATATTTTTTAGATTATCCTCTTTTTCTTATTGTAGCATTCTAATTAGACTTAACAATAGCATCAAAATATCCTTTAATTTAATTTATATTGGAGAAGACAGAACATTTTGGACAGATAAATACGTAAATATATTTTTCTTTGTTAGAATGGGTAGGAGAAAAATGATTAAAAATGCAATTTATGAGTTATCTAAGGATTGCAAAAAGCTCTGTTTGAAGCAAAATGTTTAACTTTTAGGATAAATCTAGTAACAACTTTGCTAGATCAATAAAATATGTTTATTTATTTTTATTTATACATACAAGAATTATTGGAGTGCAGGCCAGAGGTGAGGGAGGTGAGAGAATTCACCAGAGACAGAATGAAGAGCAGAACAGGTAGACTGACTGAAATACACTGCTGAGGGGAGCAGCTGACTAGATAGGAAAGGTCTGCTGCACTATGTAGGTCAACTTCCTGGCCTGATCAAATTCATGCTGCAGAGCTTGATGATAGCTTGTAGCACTGAGACTTTAATTTTGTTTATTTACTTTTTAACTTTATATATATTTGACATCAGGTGTAATCCCCATGGAATTTACTTATTTAAATAGATAGCAGCAAATATGTTGGATACTCATTCGAAGGGCTATTTGCAATACTCAAATGCAGATACTATAAACTAGAGTGTTATATAGTTTCTGGTAATTAATAAGACCATCATTGTTACTATTTGCATCATCATCATCCTCATCATCATCCGTAAAGAGCATTTTTACTTACTCTAGAAATTCTAACATATGCAGTCTGGATTGTAATAATTGTGCAGTGTGTGTGTGTGTGTGTGTTTAAAGTAAATGAAGAGAAAAAAAATTAAATGAAAAAAAGAGAAAATACCTCTGATATTTCATTACCTTGGAATCTGGAACTATAAAGAGACCTAAAATACACAATGTAAAATTATGGGTGAATAAAATTGCACAAAGTGCAGTAATTACAATCAATTCAGTATTTGTCAGATTATAACTCCTTTCTTCAAATAGAATTTTCACTATTGGAATGAGGGATTATTTTTGTAGTTTATGGGTTTCCACTGTGTTTGTAGTTTAGGAATTATTTTTATAAAATTTCAAAACACACTCAAAAGATATATTTGATCTGGTGAAATCATAGCATTTTATATATGTGGAAAACTTCACAACTTGTCTATATATTCAGGATGATATTTCCGAAGCCTGGCATCTAAAAGGTGTAATAAATTGCATATTTGAAACCTTTTATTGACAGATAAAAAATACCCATTTCATTCCCATGTACCTGTAGAAGTGATTTATGCATTGCAGTACCAATTTCAGTATCTTGGTTTAAAAAGCAGCCTTCTTTTGGAGAAGACTGAATATTTTCTAAAGCAATTTCTACATTTTTCAAAGTTAGTTGAAGATGGAAAAAAGTTATCATTGAACTAAGTAATGAGTGTGCTGGAAGAGTATTAAGAATACAGTATCTAGTATGATGTGTATACATAGCATAATAGTATAAACTATTTTAATACACTGTATTTCCTCAGAGCATATTTAACGTTTGCATTGTTTCTATACTGTTAATGTTTTTCTTCAGCAACAATATTCCAAAACTGTTTGAAGCATTGTCAAGCAATGCATTGAACAGAATGCACACAATTAGATATTTATTACAGGTAGTGAAGAACAATGAAAACTGAAACATTCTGCCTCCTTTGCAAAGAGTATTTGTTCTAAGTCAATAGTGTATAAATTCAGCAAAGACATATTTTTACCTGCCATTGTTTAAAGCTCCACAGGGACATTTTAAAAAGGAGAAAACAAGTGAAAATATCTTTTGCTCCAGGGAAGGATTTAGTTGCCTGAAAACTACCTAGGTAATGCTTAAAGTATACATTTTTTTTTTATTTTAGAGGAATAAAAAGAATGTTTTTATTAAGCAAGACATTTATGAGATTCCTTCCATAGAAATTTTCAAATTCTGGGGGCATTCCTGGTGGCACAAGGGGTTAGGTTGCAGTGCTAGGGAGCTATCCACAGCCACTGCAGCAGGAGTTGGATCCCTGGCCAGGAAGGTGACCCACATGGAATGGCAGACCTCTTCTACCTCTCCTGCTGCTCCCTCATCAGTTTATTTCAGTCAATCTGCCTGTTCTGCTCCCTGCTGTCTCTGGTGAATCCTCTTACTGCTCCCACGCCATAACCCCGCCTGCTTAGTCCATGATGTTGCTGGAACAAAAAAATTATAAACAAACATTACTTATTAGAATAAGTTCCCATTGTTAATGTATTATTTGATTTACTAGCATTTATATGTCTATAATTTTTTCTTTAGGTATAAGTTTTATGAAAGCAGAGAACTTGGTCATCAATCACAGAGCAATTAATGAAAGAAGTTGAGTACGAATACAGGTAGTCTGACCCCTGGATCTGTGAGCTTAACTGGTAAGCTGCATGTCTCAAAATTTTTGGTTATAACACTATTTTCCTATTACTAAAATAGTTTCCAGTGTTTGTGGTAGAATTGACAGCATGGAAACTTTTCAATGTGTGTTATTTCATGTAATATTTGCAATAACAAAATTAAGTAATTGCATTATTATGTAATGTAAAGATGACAGAAATGATTGTTTCAGTTAAGGTAAGAAGTAACAGTAAGGAAATTCAAACTGAAGCTGTCCTACTTTCTACGTCCTATCTGTTCTTCAGTCCCTTCTTCCTTCATTCCTGTTCTTTCCTTCCAACCTTTCTGTCCTGCCCCATACCGTCATTTCTTCCTACCTAAACGCTTTCCTTCTTATCCTTTCCCAACCCTCTGCCTCCATATGTGCTTTCACTTGTTTGGTTTTTAAATATTTGTTCCTTTTATTGAGCTCCATATATTCACTTCATATTCAGAGCACTAAGAGAGGGTAAAATGAAGAGCAAGGTCATTATGGTGTATTTCCTAACGAAATGCATGTGCAAATAAACAATGAGATATCACACATTTTGATAAATACTATGAAAGGACCTAAATGTAATGAATATAGAAAACTGCAGACCATGTATAAAGGACTTCTCTCAGAAAGTGATATTTTGTGAAGGATCTAACCTTGCAAAGAGTTTTAGAGAAATAACATTTCAGACTTAGAAACAGCATGTATAAAAACCCTGATATGATAAAGGATTTCTCTGAAATATGTTTGGGGGTTAGTGATGAATAATGAGATAGAAAATAAAGCTTGAGTAAAGGACACCTTTTGCTGTTATCAGATTTTTATTCACAAGTATCACCGCTGCCGCTATTAGCCAGCACAACCTGCTCAGAACTTTTCACTATTGTTTAGATGTATCCTTCATATTTTGTGGTCTTTGCAAATTCTATACCCTATACCTATGCTCTTATTATTTTCTGATGTCGACTAGCATTTATATAAATCTATTTTTTAAAATATTTTTTATTGAAATGATACTGATTTACAAAATTGATTCCATTAGTGTAAGAACCCCCTCCCTTTTCAGGTATTGTTGTCATAATGCACCAGCTACCAAAGAACACCAGCATAGACCCTTATGCTCCCTATCTGTATTCTCACCCCTCTGTTTATCTCACCCCTTTCTACTCAGTTCTTCCTATTCTACAGTTAGTTTTTTAGTTTGGTTTTATCTGACTCTGTGTTTTGTTTTTCTATATTCTGCATATAAGTGACATCATCCAGCATTTGTCTTTCTCCTTCTGAGTAAGTTAGCTTAATAGTATCCCTTCCAGCTCCACCCATGTTGCCATATATGGCAAAAGTTTATCTTTTTTGAAAGATAAGCTGGGGTACAGGCCAGAGGTGCAAGGGGTGAGAGCATTCACCCAAGACAGTGAGAAACAGAACAGGCAGATTGATTGAAATACACTGCTGAGGGGAGCAGTGGGCGAGGCAGGAGAGGTCTGCTGCACCATGTTGGTCTCCTCCCTGACTGGGGATAAAACTCATGCTGCAATGATTGTGGAAGCCCCACATTGTGATGCTCATCTCTACATAAACATAGGTGAGCAATTGCCAATCCCTGTTCATTTACTAGCTAAAACTACACATTTTGATGACCCTACCTTTATTTTAGGTCTTATATTCAATAAGTTTGTGTCCAGTGGTGTTGTCTTGTCTACCCTGTTTTATTTACTCTTCCACATAAAAGACTGAACTTGTTAAATTCTACTAGAAATGAAACACTGCTAGGAATGTCATTAGTTATGATGAATCTATAAATTCTAACCCCTGTAACAAATGGTTTTTGTTATTTTGATAAGATCATAGTTTATTCAGAGAGCAGAAAACTATAGTAACATAGCTGAAGCCAATAGTTGTGTTCATTCCTTGGGTGAGGTGGACATATAGTAAATCTTATCTAAGTGACATTACTAGTCATGTAGGAGTAGCGATCTCTAAAGAGAGTATAGATAGAGGAAAAGTAAATACATGCTGGGCAGGGAAAAAAATGTCACATTACACACAAGAACAATTTTATGCTATATTCTTTTCTAAAAGAGACTAGTTCCCTTTCTACACACTAATTCTAATTTAGAAGAATTAAATGATTATGAATTCAGAAATAGATAAGTGCAGTTTGGAGAGATGAAAATATTAGTCATTATTACAAATTTGTAAACCCATACACATTTTTATTTAAAAAAAATGCTCTATTCTTGTTTGAGGGACAACCTGAAGTGATTTTTATATAATCTAACTTCATTACTAATGATTTGTTTCTTAAGTTAATGGAAATGCACTCTCTGGGAAACTTCAAGTTCCTGTCATATATAAATGCTTTCAGCTCTTTCCTTTCATGCCAGCATATGTATGTACCTTCAGCAGCCTGTGGTACTCTGTACTTACTTAGTTTTCTCAAGTGGCCCTTAATAAACAAATGGTTTGTCATTGCTTCTGCAAGCAAGATTTAACATATTTTTAATGAAAGTGCTTGAAAATGGCACTTTGCAGGACTATTATAAGGTTAATATTATTCAATATCTTGATTGATGACTCACTAAGTTTAGAGATTTGAATGTTTCCTATGTATATTTTCATGATCAGAAAATATAATAATAGGAACCTCTATTAAGCTGAAAAATTGGAATAAAAGAACTTGATTATATATGATATTGGAATGAAATAATTTATTACTTAAAAGTAGAATTAAAATATTTTCTCGAAACAAATCAGTATCAGTTATATGTGTGAGGGAAACAGTCATATAATAAAGTGGCTATTATCTGTATTGTCCTGTAATTGTTTAGGGAAAAAAGATGCAAACACTATATGGAATCAGTTATTTAAAGAAGAACACATTTTTGCCCTGTCAGAAACTATTGTTATATTTGGATTCACCACTAATATGCTTTAGGCATATTAGTTCAGTTTCCTAATCTTTTAGATAGAATGACGATTTCTCTGAAATTTCAAGAATATAGCCTGGAAAGCAACTGAGTCTTAGAACTTTGAGAACAAAGCATTGAGTGATGGGATTAATCTTTTATATTTGTCTGAAAATGTAAATTTTCCTATTGCATGGCATATATATTTGATTTTCTATTTTTTATGTGCTGGTATTATTTTTATTTTATCTCTAAAAGTATTTTATTAATCCCAATGCAATATAAATTTTCCATTTTAGAGCTACAAGATATCTGACAGATTACTTAATTTGTGTTTTAAAATAGACTAGATTAGATTATTTGCCATCATAAAGAAAGAGCCTGAGGCTAAAATGACAATGATATACGTGTGTTATATATGTTATTTTTAGTCATCATCAAGATGTCTTTATCATAAAATGTACATTTACCCTTCACTAATTAGTCCCATAAATCATTAGTAAAAAGGTAGATGATTATTTAGAATAAATTAAAAAAATATTTTGCTCTAAGCTATATAATAGTTACTAAACTCCTATACCAATTTTGTTGTATTCATTGTTTCTTCAATAAACTTAATAAGATAGAGCAATGAATTCAATCAAACCTGGTGCCATCAATAAAATTGTCAAATAGTAAGATATTTCTGTAGTCTTAGAGGAAAAATAAATACATGAAATATCAACTTTTTCAGTTCTGAGATTATATTTTAGCTGACTTAGAAACATTCTGTTAGTCTGTTAGTATTACATGGATACTAGAAGAAGAAAGAGACTCCTGGTTCAAAGACAAAAGATTGTTGATATTCATAGCACAGCAAGTAACAAATGCCAAAACCCTAATTAGAAGGGATAAGGAAACACTGATTTAATAAGATTAATTGAAATAACAGTAATAATGATAATGACTATTATTTGGGAACTTACTATGTGTTAAACTCTATTCTAAACAGTTTATATATTAACCTTTATCTAAGATGCACACACAATATATTTATTTACTTATTATCACACTTTTCAAATGAGTAATGAGAAATCTATAAGTTTAGTTAGTTCTACCAAGATTAATCATATAGTAAATGATGTAATCATTCTGTGAGAATGTGACTCCAGGTCATGTTTTCTCACCATTAAAACATGTATTAATGTTACCTCAGACACTGTAAAATGTTAGAAATGTACAATATGGAAAAGAGAACATTTTTATACTGTTTTGCATGTTATGTTTGATGAATTCTAAAGCAAGATGGGATAATAGACATAAATTGAGTCCTACAAGTTGGTCATTTGGCAAAACACCTGTACACTGCAGCTGTTCCAAAACCCACTAGACAAATGAGTAGTTATGACTGTAAAAAAAAGTGACATCATATCAACATACTTTACCTAAAATGTATAATCTATTTTTAGGAGTCTCAAAAAAATTATTAAGAACCATGATGTAGAGGTAAAATGGGTCACAAATTTACATCAGAACGTACATTTAAATTCACATCAGAAAATTAGGATCATATAGTAATATGATGATCCTAAATGAATTCAAGTTTTGTTAAATATCAAAACCTAGATGATTACAAGTGTCCCTCTGGCCAGTGTTAGAAGAAAGTGTTCCTTCTAGGGAAAAATATAGATTCTTTTCACCAGGCATATTAAACTAATGATTCATCTTTAGATAAGCTCCTGTGCCTACCTTCCAATTTCTACTACTTTTATCGATCATAGAGCAGAGGCATGATGAAATGTTACTGAGAAGTGATACATCATTTTTAACGACCTTGTCAAACATTTCTTTGCACTTTTTCTCACCTCCACCATCTGGCCCTTCCCCTTAGTCTCTATCCATAACTCCCTGTGTACATCATTTTTGGGGAAAACAACAACAACAAGTCTAGTCATCTAAATCATATCATAGACATCAGATGTATCTAGATTGACCTTATACTGAGTTACAGTGTTGGCTTGGGAAAACCACTTACCCTTTCTTTTAGTTGTGTAAAAAGGGCTAAAAACTTAAGTTAGTGAGTGTAATGATTAGTTAATGCCTCTAAAGCACTAAAGAAGTTTTAAAGTATATTGGATGATAAAGAAAGAGAAATTTGCGCATGCAGCATTTCAATTCTCCCCCAGCACTGTAGGCAATAAATACACTATTACAGATCTCTTTCCTTTATAGCATTTGGTATTCCCAGGAGCTAATGTTTTGCTTACATGAAAACTATTAACAACAAGTAATGCATTTACACTTCTGTTAATTGTTTTATTGGGAGATTCTTTAAATTATATTTGCATTTGAGGCATAATGCAAGTTTTGATTTTGCAATGAAGTTATATAGGATAATCTTTGGAAAACAGTGTCTAATGAGAAGAGTACACAAAATCCTAACAACTTCAACATGCTTTGACATTGCCTACTTTATTGCATTACTGAAGAAGAGTTGTGTTGAGTCTCTCAAATATTTTTTAAATCTTATCTAATAAAACATTAAGTCTGTAAAAATCTTAACATATAGAGCACATATTTTATATTAGATGTTTTTGTTGAGTAACAAGTAAATAGTAGCAACTGGAAATGCAAGTGTTTTATACACTTGAATATTGTAGCACCTTTTAAGGATTTATGAACATAACACTTATGAAGTATGATCAATTTTAGATTGCTGAGGACAAGTATTTTCATATTTTACTCTGAAGAGTTATAAACATGATGTAAACTTTATTGTTTATATGTTGTCATATAAATTGCAGGTTTTTAAATAAATAAATTACAGCATTTTCTCAAAGACAGTAGTGCTGAAAGTAAAGTTGGTATCCCCTGTCCCTCCCAAGAAAGCCAAAAGCCAAAGCAAAAGAGAACAGTAACATTGTTGGTGGGATGTTTCAGCTCCTATGGGAAACAGTAAGGAGGTTTCTCCAAAGACTACAAGTGGATCTACCATATGACCTTATAACTCCATTCTGAGACATCTACACAAATTAAAAAAAAAAAAAAAAACTAAGGAAACTTGCTATCCCATGCTTATTGTAGCTCTGTTTACAATGGCAAAGCTATGGACACAACCTAACTGCCCCCAAAAGATAAGTGGTATCAAGAAGTTATGGTACATATATACACAGTGGATTACTTCTTAGTGATCAAAAAAGATATGCTATTTGTGGCAACATGGATGGAGCTGTAGAGATTATACTAAGTGAAATAAACAAGAAGGAAAAATTCAAATACCAGATAGTGTCACTTATATGTGGAATATTGAAAAAACAAAGAAAAGTTCAGATAAGGTCAAATTTTAAAAGTAACCCTTGAGAGTTGACCTTAGAACTGAAGCAGCCAACTATTGGGAAACCATTGGGTCAATAAGGAGATCAAAGAAGAAATTAAAAATACCTTGAGATGTATAGGACACAACTCTCCAGAATATTTGGGATACATCAACAGTAGTTATAAGTGGAAAATACATAGCAATGCAGGCACACATAAAGAAACAAGAAAGAAGTCAGAGAAATTGCCTAATCTCACAATTTCACACCTTAAAGAACTGGAAAAGAATAACAAAACAACACAAAAGCCTATAAAATAAAGAAAATAAAAATCAAAGCAGAAATAAATGACATGGAAGTTAAGAAAACAATCCAAAAAGGTTAATGAAACCAAAAGCTGGTTCTTCAGGAGAAAAAAAAAGATAAACTCCTAGCCAGTTTGACAAAGAAAAAATGGAAGAAAACACAAATAGGATCACAAATGAAAGAGGAGAAGTCACAACAGACACAGCAGAAATCAAAAGAATAACCAGAGACCATTATGAAAAATTATACGCAAACAAGTTTAATAGTCTAGAAGAGATAGACAAATTCCTACAACTTTACAATCACCCAAAGTTAGATTAAGAAGACATAAAACACCTAAACAGTCTAATTACAAATAGTGAAATTGCATAGTCATCAAAACACTTCCCAAAAATAAAAGTCCAGGACCAGATAGCTTTTCAAATGAATTCTACCAAACATTCAGAAATGAACTAGTGCCTATTCTACACAGATTATTTCAAAAAATTGAAAAGTAAGGGGCACTACCAAACAGGTGTTAGGTGGACATTACACTAATACCAAAACCCACAAGGAAAACACAAAAAAAGAAAACTATAGACAAATATCTGCAATGGACACTGATGCAAAAATCCTCAAGAAGATCTTAGTCGTCAGAATTCAACAATTAATCAACAAGATAATTCACCATGACCAAGTAAGATTTATTTCAGGAACACAAGGATGGTTCAACATCTGAAAAATCAATAAATGTAATCAAACACATCAACAAAAAGAATAAAAACCATATGATCATATCAGTAGATGCTTACAAAGGATTCAACAAAATTCAGCATTCATTTGTGATGAAGGCCCTTGAAATTCTTGGGATAGAAGACCATACCTTAACATAATAAAGGCCAGATATGACAAGCCCATAGCCAATATCATTCTCAATGGTGAAAAGCTAAAAACCTTTCCCTTAAGATCTGGAACAAGACACGGATTCCCACTTTCACCACTGCTCTTTAATATAACACAGGAAGTCCTAGCCATAGCAATAAGACAAGAAAAAGACATACCAGGAATCCAAATAGGAAAAGAAGTAAAACTATCACTATTTGCAGGTGATATGATAATATACATAAAGAATCCCAAAAACTCTACAGAAAACCTAATCAAATAAATCAGCCAGTTTAGTAAAATAGTGAGATGCAAAATCAACATGCAAAAGTCAGTAGCCTTCTTACATACAAACAGCTAATCTGAAGAAGAAAAAGTCAAGAAAACCATTCATTTTATAATAGGAAAAAAAATCAAATACTGCGAATAAACCTAGCAAAAGAAATGAAGGCCCTCTAAAAATAAAATTATAAAATATTGTTAAAAGAAATGAAAGAAGACACAAGGAAATGGAAGATAATACTTGCTCATGAATTAAAAGAATTAACATCATCAAAGTGGCCTTCCTACCAAAAGCAATCTACAAATTCATTGCTATTCGAATACAATTTTTGATCACATTCTTCAAAGTAATTAAATATTGACAAAATTAATATGGAGACACAATAAAACTCTAATAGTCAAAGCTCTCCTGACTAAAAAGAAGGGGAATGGAGATATCACACTTCCAGACTTCAAACTATACTACAAAGCCACAATAATTAAAACAACATGGTACTGGGCCAAAACCAGCCACACAGACCAATGGAATTGAATAGGAAGCCTGGAAATAAACCCACAGACTTATGAACAACTAATCTTTGACAAAGGAGCAAAGAATATGCAATGGAACAAAGACATCTTGTTTAATAAATGGTTCTGGGCAAATTGGACTGCTGCAAAAGAATAAAACTAGACTACTGCCTTTCACCATGCACAAAAACCAACACAAAATGGATTAATGAATTAGACATAAGAGCTGAAATCATAAAATATTATATAGAAGAAGTAAATAAAATATATAAAATAAAATATAGAAGTAGGTAAAACACATGACATACACCTCAGTAATATCTTTAAAGACACAGCACCCAAAGCAAAGATAGTGAAGGAAAAGATAAACAGCTTGGACTACATCAAATTTAAGAGCTTTTGTACAGGAAAAAACACAACAACCAAACCAAAGCAACACCCTACTCACTGGGAGAAAATCTTTGCATACAATACTACTAACAAGGGACTCATCACAAAGATCTACAAAGCTGACCAGACTAAAAAACAAAGTAAACAATCCAGTCAAAAAATGGGCAGAAGAGCTAAAAAGACATTTCTCCAAAGAGGAAATGCAAATGGCCAACAGGCATATGAGAATGGCACATATTAAAAAACTAGCAAGAACAAATGTTAGTGAGGATGTGGAGAAAAAGGAACTCTACTACACTGCTGGTGGGAATGCGAGCTGGTCCAACCACTATGTAAACCTGTGTGGAGGTTCCTCAAACTACTAAAAATGGAACTCCCATATGATTCAGCAATCCCACTCCTAGGAATTTATCTAAAGGACACAAAAAACACTAATTCAAAAGGACAACCTCACACCTGTGCTTATCGTGGCACTTTTCACAATAGGCAAGCTATGGAAACAACCGAAATGCCCAAAAATAAATGACTGGATCAAGAAGATGTGGTATATATATATATATATATATATATATATATACATCATGGAATATTACACAGCAATCAGAAAAGATAAACTCATGCAATTCACAGCAACATGGTTGGAGCTAAAAGAGATTATGCCGAAATAAGCCAGAAAGAAAAGGAAAAATATCAGATAGTATCACTTATAGAAGGACTGTAGAGGAAACAAACAAGAGATTAAGGAAAAAAATCAATTATAATAAATTAAAAATCAAAATCAACAGACAGCTATAAATCTGAGACATTCCGAAGGGGAGAAGGAACAAAATGGGTGGGAAGAGCACAAGGAAATATGATGATGGTGCATGGTTGAATTAGTGATGGGGATTTCACAGGGATGAGAAATATACACTATACAAAAGTGAAAAATAATGTAACTATATATATAATTAAAACTAATTAATTAATTTTAAAAAGAACTAAAGCCTATAAAGAAGAAAAGTAAGGGAAATCACAAAGTGTGACAAAAGTTGACTATGTTGTTGCACTAAAATAATGATACCTGATGTGGAGGATCCTAGGACCACAATAAAAAAAAAAAAAAAAAAAAAAAAAAAACAGAAGAAAAGAGGAAAGGGNCCAAGGACCAAAAAAAAAAAAAAAAAAAAAAAAAAAAAAAAACAGAAGAAAAGAGGAAAGGGTCATGTCATGTCATAAACATTGTTTTTTATTATTTGAGTATTTGTGAGATTTCTAATGTTTTGGGCACTTTATTTCTTTTTTTAAAATTTCTAAAAGTTCTGGAAGTCATGGTTTGTTACTTATTTCATTTATGTTATTTTGCTGTATTTTAAGTATGAGTTCTGAGCACATGAACACTTGAAGACAATTGATTACTAGAAACTACTTAAAGTACTCACAAGTTAATGTGCTCTGAGATTTGATTTAAAGATTGCTTGAGGTTGAAAATATAAAAACATTAAAATAATTTAAACTAATTTAATAATTGATAGGATAATTAAGGATGATAGTTAAAAATGGAATAATGGGAACATGTATCATTTTATTGTTATATTTTAAATAAAAAGAAAAAATGTGTTAGCAAAAGTTTTTCAGGATGTATATTATGTGAGATTGAACTTATTCATTTGATATTTTATATAACAATCTATAAAACTGGTTGAAATTTTGAATCAGGTTAGAGTTACTGCATTTATAACAAAAAATAGATTGTCTTACTTTATAATTTGTTCTTTATTTTATTTTTTTATAATAACATGAGTCAGGGAGTCATCTGCCTCTGACAAAAAGAAATAATAGAACATAAAATGTCAATTCTGTGAATATGAATGAGTATCAAGCTGTTGCCAAAAGGACAATTGAATTATTAGAAACTATTTGTTGATAGTATGTAATGAATGGATTGTTCTTTGAGCAAAAGAAACACTTTAACCTGAAAAAATTGAGTTGAGTTTTTGATGGGAATATCTGTTAGAATACAATCAAATTGAGAAACTCTAATTTTTCATCACATCAGTACTGGCTAAAGTTGATTCATCTCATGTATTATATAGATGTCAAAGTCAAGGGTAGATCAATTCATTATAATTAGATTTTAAAATGTTTACTATTTTTGGAATTTGATCTAAATATTATCTTGTGAGACTAACAATCTGTCTCAGATAGTCACTTTCATTTTATAAATAGGTTAAAATTGACATTCTATTATAGATCAAGTTCTGTAGTTACAACAGATTGTTTTTAAATGCAACTGAACAACTTTGAAAAATATTATAACTCCTGATAACAGTGATTATTAGGTGACAGATATCTAGATAAATATCAGTTTAATCAATAAAATAAATAATGGAGAAAAACTATTTGAAATATGTTAAATTAAACTAATTTACTTATGTACACTTGTGCACTGTAACCTTTAAAAAATGCAGAGAAGGCAATATATAAATATTCTCAAATTGTGTTTTCTTATATTTTAAAATATATACTGAGATTAAAAGAGAGATTCTCTAGGTAGATGTGCAAGTTACAGCAGAAATATGAAAGCTATATCTATAAAGCAAATATAAATCTATTATATTTGCTAATCCCTTCTTACAAGAATAACTAAAATAATTAGCAATTTATCATTAAATGCTGAGTTTACATCAGGATATGTAATAGTATTTTGACAAGGAAAGACTAAGGACATAATACATTCTTTAATATATTCTCAGAAGTGATACGTATATTTAACACTATTGTGTCAACTTTGTGTTAACTGAATTCAGAGAAAATGTTTTAATGCATTTATTGAGTGCGCTGGCAAAGCAATAGTCTGGGATATGAAGTTTGGTTTCACTATCAAGACAGTGAGATATTTTATAGCAAAAACAGTGCTAAAAATGTAATATCCCATGACTATTCTTTGTTCATTGATATCAGAATATTTTGGATCAAGATTCTTCAACCACAAGAAAAAAGCATATCAAAATGAAAAGACCTGGAAGAAGATAGTTCCAAATCCAAGGAACCAATTTCTAAAATAAATTAAATAAAGCTAAATATAATGCTCTACATAACAGTAAAACATCCAAGTGCGAAGTACAGGACAGGAGAAGTATGCCAACACGGTTCCATATGAAAAAATGACTCAAAAGTTTTAGCTGAGTGAGTTAGGTTGGCATGGTTGTGAGACAAGCTAGTAATTTGATAGAAGCAGGGTGTTTATATGCAAAGTTTTCCAATGGATGTTGTGAAGTTCAAATTCAACTGAAGTATTGTTCACATTTATACTGTAAGAAAGATGTTGCTCTCCTTGGAGCAAGATGTAATTTGTCAGGTGGGATGCAAAAAGTGCTCAAGTTCTGTTCTTATGACTTTTGACTTAAGTCCTGTTGAAGGAAATGGGTCTTTTGAAGGTGGAGCAATACTTGGGAAATAAATACTATATTTGAAGGAAAAAAAATAAAATAAAATAAATTAAAAAACTGACAACTCAATAACATAAAACCAAGCAACCCAATTTAAAAAATGGACAAAGGATTGGAATAGATTTCACCAAACAGGACATATGAATGACCAGTGGGCATATGAAAAAAAATGTTCATAATCTTTTATTATTCAGAGAAATGAAAATCAGAACAGCAGAGAGATATCTCATACCTGTTATGGATAATTATCAAAATGAAAAAGAAGAAATAAGAAGTGTTGCTATGTGTATGTTAACAAAGAGAACACTTGTACACTGTTGGTGTGAATGTAAATTTTTACAGCCACTATGAAAACTAATATACTACAAAATAATGAAGGACAGAAATAATACATGGTTCAGCTCTGTCGCTTCTTATTATTTATCCAAATAATATGAAAACACTAATTCAAAAAATTTCCCTTCATTGTAGCATAATTTATAATAGCTAAGATTGGAAACAACTTAATTTATTTTGAAATGTGTATGACTATAATAGATATTACTTGACCTGACCCCATAGAATGCTATCCACATTAAAATAAACTGGTGTAAATGGGCTAGTAGATTTTAGTGAAATGGGATTTTTTTAAAAAGTGCCAAGAACTTCCTCTTGACAGAGGCACTATTTTGTATAGGTATAATGAAAAACTTAAGTTAAAACATGAGCCAGTATTATATATTGAAAGGTATGTCAGTTATAATTTTGCATTTTTTTCTATGGCACACATTCTGCCTAGAACACTTTCTTAATTATTGTGTATGCTTGGCATCTAGGATTTTCTCTCCTTGTGACAAAAAGCATATAGGGAAATATTAGTTGGGTAATAGATAAGTGTCTTAAATATAAGTTAGTTTTTATATGACTTAGGCTCTCTATTTGTCAGTATTAAAAATGCAAGTAGGAGATTTAGTTAGTACAAGTGTTTTCTATTTTGTTCAGTTCTCCTAATGCCCCCTCCTTTTTTTGTCTTAAGGAAGTAAACTGCTTTCTTATTTTAACATTAATTATATATTTGAACCACATTTTTGAGTAATTAACTCCAAATTAAAATGTCAAATCAATGAAAATATGGAAATAAAAGCTATAATAATTGAAGTGTGACAAGGAGGAAAAGGGGTCAGTCAGGGTAAATGAAAACTATTTTCAGACAGGTAGAAAATGAGTAATACTTTCTCAGTTATAGCATAGCATTCAGAATTTGCTGACCCATGCATGATTGTTAGAGTTCTTTGGCCACATATAGTATTATTGCATTTATTTTGCCTTTATTTAGTATGTTCATATCTATAAATCCATTACAAAGTATTCTGTTGAAATATAAGCTACTAATTGCAGTAATAACAAAAAATGAGGAAAAACCAAAAGTCCACAGATTAGGGACAAATCAATAAAACTATGGTATGTTTTCAGAAATGAGTCTATGGCGCTATAAAAAGATATGGAAAACACCCCTTACACATTCCTTTGGCATTGTTTTTCAAGTGTGAGTGACTTTGGCTATCCCCAGAACATGTCTACAGATACTTCTGATTGCTTAAACTTAGGCTTCCTCCTAACATATAGTTGGTAGAAGTTAGGAATGTTGTGAATAATCTTACACTGCATACACTAGTTCCCCAGAGCTAAGAATTATCCAGCCCACAGCGTTAATAGTACCAAAGTTGAAAATGTTTCACTTAATATAAACACCAAGATAAAAGTTTAAATGAAAAATATCAGGTGTGAGAATAATGTGCCTAGTATTCTACAAAGTATCTGTTTTTTTAAATTAATTAATTCATTTATATATATTTGACATCAATTGTAGTCCCCATGAAATACCCACCACCATTTCACCAGTGCACCATCACCTCAGTCCCTTGTGCTCATTGCGCCTTCATTCCAGTCCCTCTCCCTCCTCCCACAAATTAAAGGACAATTCAAAAATAAATAAAAAGAAAGATTGGAAGGAAAAGATACAATGGAGTTAATAGGGATAAAGCTAGAATTTTCTGTTGTCTTTATGTCATTTAAATATAAAAAGAATAATCCAAAAGATTAAAATAAACATCCAAAATTAGGTCCTTACCGGTGATCTCTGGATTGAGTCTCAGTGATATCATAGTTGCTACCTGAGTTTGATCCCTGGCCAAGGAACTGACCCACATATGGCACAGCAGACCTCTTCTGTCTCACCTGCTGCTCCCCTTAGCAGTGTAGTTCAGTAAATCTGCTTACTCTGCTCCTCACACTATATCCGGTGAATCCTCTCAACCCCTCACCTGTGGCCTACACCTCAGTTCTTCTTTGCAAATAGATAAATTTTAAAAATTCAAAATTAAATAGTTTTATGATGATAGATTTTACTTATTAGAAATGACTTATCTAGAAAGAGTATTTTTGAAGGATTTAGGGAAAACAGGTGAATTGCTGGTATAATCATCAAGGAAAGTGTCTTATTTTGTGTTATTTCTCTATGAAATTTGAGTTCAAGTGAAGCAAGGTAGACCTAAGATTCAGAAGCATAGGACGTAATAGAATAAAGTAAGCTAGTGACTTTGGAAGGAAAGAGGACGTAATATGCTTCTTCCTTTTTGTACAGTGGAGACAAAAAGGAATAAAGGTGTCAGTGATATTAAGTGAAGAGATGTTAAGAACTGAGTAAGACTCCTTAGCAGATGAACCTGATTCTTGAGATAATTTATTGAAAGTGAGAAAGTTGGGTTTAGAGTCAGCATTTGTGGGACATGAATATGTATCAACTGTGGATTCGGGTATATTTTACAAGATGATTAAAAAAGAAGAAAAAGGAATTTTAAAATTCTAAAAATTTTTTAAATTAAAAAAGGAAGTCAGAGCAGCAATTGTGTGCTGTTGGCAGCCAATGTTGAACTTCTACTTAAATGCACTCTAAAAAGACTAAGCTGCACATTAAAGTAAGAGGACTTTAAATTCCCTATTGTTCATACTATTCTTCTAATTATATCTCTAATGTCAATTTAATAGATACTTTTAATAATCAGTTTAATAGATAAATAGAAATTTAATGATAAATTTCCACTTGTTTAGAATAGTTTATCCAATATATGTATATATTGTGTGTGTGAAAATCAGATATTTATGAACTTATTAGATATATAATCTTTTCTACAATAATAATAGGATGATTGTTAAGTTATATATATTTATAGGTAACAAAAATGAGTATTTCTTTAGCAGTTAGATGAGTACTTCCATAAATAGCAAAGCTGTAAGCGTCAGAAACTCTCCATGACTTTTGAGTTCACCTTATCTGTTAAAGTGAAAATTAGTAGGGGTATTTGATTATTTGAAAGCATTTTTCAAAAAATTATTTTAAGAAACAAAGATGCTCATTACAAACTCACCAAGACATGTTTAGTTGTTGCTCATCCTAGTCTGATAATGATTACTTGCAGAAAAATATTGACTTAAAGGTTGTAATTTTGCAACTAGATCACTAGATGGTATACAGTTCCTTTAAGGAAATTTGATTTGGGAAATGTGTGCAGCAATGTCTTCATATCCAATGGTCGTGCTAATTTTATTCCTTAATTATGTTCATTTCCCCCCAAAATTAATAGGTTTCTACTACAGAATATTTAACGAAGATCATCTATATAGTAAAATAATGGCTTTCCAGATTTTAATTAAATATTAAAACATAATTTTATATTTAATCTATAATAGACTATCATGTCTACATGGTATATAATTTATAAAATAAGTATATTCTAGTATACATATAAAAGTAGTAATTTTACATTTGCTCATCTTCAAATACCACAGAACATCATCAGATTACTATTGAAAACTTATATTCAGTGTGATATTATACTTGTGAAAAAAATGTACTCCAGGCTAAATAATTTTAGCTTACCATAATAAAAGTCCCAGACTATTCTACACTTAACAAGTGAACTATGTTGATTAATATCTTCAGCCTAATAAAACCAGCCTAGTGAAAGGAAACTGGAAAGTCAAAAATAACTGGGACTTTCAAAAATGAAGTCACATATCTGCCTTAATGAATACTTGTACAATTTATGGAATATATTGAAAACTATAAAGAATGAAATAGCTTACATAATTGTTAAAGCATTTTCTAAATTCTCTTTTAGATCTGTAACATTTCTGTTCCTGTTCAGTACCTACAATGCAGATGTGATTCATCACTAAAAGTGTTTTACTATAAAATAATGGGAACATGACTTCAATAATCAGAAAACAAATATTTAGGATGCATGATTTGGGGAATATAAATTACAACTTATTAATTATATTTATTAATTATAAGTTTGAAATTATAACACAACTTTCTATATCTTTTATTTATAAAATATGGATAATAATAAAATATTTTGAATGCTCTCTTGCAAATACATTAAAATATTAGCTATTATTATTTTTTCTGTATTTATAAATTGGCATTGGTCTTATTTTGTCTCACCACCATTCAGAGTAATTTCCAACGTATAATAGACAGTGGATGTGCTTGAATGTAAGATAAATGTATTAATTAAAAACATGCTATCCTGTTGTTTTTTGACCTTCTAGTATTAATATTTAGGGTATTTGATTTAATGCCTTTGGGTTATTACTTTCTGTTAAATTAAAATTAGTTATTTTTTTTCTGTTGTTGGATATTATTTACCATACTAATTTTCAGGCATATGCTCAGAATTTTGGCACTAGGTATATATACTTGTGTATATACTTGTGCAGCTGTGTCTTGAATATCAACTTATAAATTTAACTGCTATTTTTTATTAAGTTCAGTATACTTGACCAAGAAATAATCAGACTGCAATATAATCAAAATAGCATTTGTTTGAGGATTGTGATCCTGATGTAGTTCCATAACTGAGGTTATATTCCATCAGGCACAGGTATATCCCATCAAGTACAGGACATTAAGAGTTTTAAAGACTCAAGAAGGAGAGTGGTCTATTTAAGCTTAAGTCATCTGTTTGAAAATTTTGAATTAGTGACAGGAGTCTTCCAACTAAATGTTGTATTGCTGGGTCTCTGTAATGAAAGTATAGGTGACCTTTCTGTGTCTTTCCTAATCACTAAGGAGAGGGTAGAGTGTTGAGGTTTTGCATAGTTATTTGATCAGCAGAAACCAGTGAGTGGGTGTTCTTTTCATAGTTGGGGATTGTCTCAGAAAGCTGAGTCAAGTGGCTTACTTTTCATTCAGAAGTCTCAACATGTCAGTTAGAGACAAGATGGAGTCAACCTGGGTTCCAAAGTTGATAGTCTGAAGTTTGAATGACTTTGGAATTCTTTTTGGTTACAGATAATTTAAATTCATTTACCAATGACTCATACAGAATATTTAATGATTGTCGAATAATTTTTTTAATAACATCTACTTCAGTTGTCCCTATATTGCTATCAGAAAAACATTGTTATTTCCACTTGATAATTGAAAATGTGATATAGAAAACAACAATTCAATTAGTACAAGTTTCATACTAAAAAGAGACAAAGCTGAATTAAATCACTGGTATGCTGATGAATGTTTAACAACCAGCTTTCTGAGATTGGAGAGCAGGATAACTGAGAAAGATCGTGGATTTTGTTGCATTTGCTGAACTACCATCTGCAGATACTATGTCTGATTTCAGACTTCCTTACTGAACACTGAGATGACAAGTGTTGTGAACAATTGATTCTCACACACTGATAAATGTCAGCTTTAGCACACCACTGAATCAAACTCACTCTTCTGCCCATACATCCTGCACCTTTTGATTTGGCATGTACAATTCCCTCACCTAAGTCAGCATTCTAAGTTCTACACCCTTCTTCCTACTAAATCCAATCTTGCCAAATTCATTATGCCAAAAATATAAATGAAAGGGGGGAAATATTAACTTCATTGACAATAATTATTGTTTTGGAAATAAGATGATTGAATATACTAGCTCCAATATTTATACCATGGCACACTCATTTGAATGCTTTATCATTAAATGACATTAAACTAAGTCACTTTTATTTACTTACCTATCTACCTGTCTTTTTCTCTATCTCTGTGTCTATTTAGCATCTGTTTATGTGTAATGGGTAACATATATATATATATATGCATACCTGTTCCTGCATATATGTATTCACTTTTGCTACCAAATGATAGGGATATCTAAGTTCACTGGAATTAGAATTTATTCTTTGGAATTGTGCCAAAATAAACTTCAGCATCAACCACTGCAAAGCACTGGCTATTGTACTAAAATTACCTCATTAAGTGTCCATTTCACACTTTTGTTGATTGTGTTTTTCCAGTGCTAAGTAATCCTTTGGTAAGAACTATAAATACACTATTATAAAAATTTGGTAAACTAATAATAATGCTTTACTGCTTTTACATAGTTAATTATTACTACCCATTGGGAATAATTTTCTGTTAAATTAATTTTTAATTCAACTTATGGTTATTTTTGCAGTTAGATTTGGCCTTGGCAAAATTCTTGATAATTTTCCAATTGATTTTTTTTAAGAGAAAAAAGTCCATATAAATGTTTCTAGCTCTCCCCAGACCATCTTGATCTTTACAAATGGGTGGTTTAATTGTTCTATCTGCCACTTGAGGACTTTTTGTATCTTGGTAAAAATAGTAAGAAGTTTTGAAAATTGTATTTTCTTTTAAGTTCTTTCATACTGAAAAATAAAAGTTGTTAACCAGCTGTTCTTAATTATTTCATCACATTTTTTTTCAAGGATGTTTTGGAGTATCTGTGCTCCTGTGGCTCTTTGGAGGATGGAGAGACTTACCACATGATTCACTCTTACTTTGTTTATTTTTAAATACACCTGAGCCCAGTGTGAAATATATTTGGATTACCAAGATGAAAGTGGTTAAGAGAGTCAAGTGAAACTTTTCAATTTAATTTTCCCATTTATTTCATGCTTAATTTCCAACATGAGACTGATCAATTATATTTTTTCATAAAGAAAATAGATCACTCTAGGGCTCTAAGAAAGTGCATCAAATTCCATTAGTCTATCTTAGTGTAGTAATTCAAATTTTACTTTTTCCTAAATAGATCTATAAAAGTTTGGTGTCTATAAAGTTTATAAAGTTGTCTTCTTTTAAAATGATTGCCATGGGTTATTATCACAAGTAATGTAAAAGAAATATACCAAGGATGCATTTATTTAAACTGAGTGCATAATCTCTACTAAAAATTAATATCCTTTTCCAGGTTTTATCTCAGACTTCCTTTCAAACAAAATTCTGCAATTTCCTTATGACTAAAAAAAAAAAAAAACAAATCACAAAATAATTAAATAGACATTTGTGTATAAGACTTTTTTTTAAGACTTATTTTCAATGTTTTATCTTCATGACTGAACTATAGGTTTTGCTGTCAGCATTTTATGGGATACTAAAGGAAAGATTGATATTGTAAATAATAAATGTAAATGATAAACCAATAAAACTCTTTTTAAGGTTTTTACGCATACAAGTACTGGGGTATAGGACAGAGGTGTGGGGGCTGAGAGGATTCACTAGAGAAAGAGTGGAGAACAGAACAGGCAGATTGACTGAAAGACACTGCTGAGGGGAGCAGCGGGTGAAGTAGGAGAAGTCAGTCTGCTATGCCATTTGGGTCACCTCCTTGGCCAGGGATCAAACTCATCCTGCAGTGGCTTTGGATACTTCATAGTGTGGTGCTTCACCCCTTGTGCCACCAGGGAGGCCCCTGTACAAAACTTTTCAATCTAGATGAAAAATTATTGAGATTACATTATACTATATTTACTTCTGTCATAAGTTATTTTTTCCTTCAAAATAAAGACCCCTTCAAAATTGAACAGAACAATAACCCTATATCAGTTTGTGTTTGACTCAGCTCTAGACTTAATATGTGTTAGTAATAGGTAAGTCTAGGCATGAGAAGCATAGGCAAAACTAGAGAAGTGTGAATGTAGTTGACTTAGCATTTTATTGAGTAGATTCAGAGGAATTTCTAGCTTATGCCATTTAAGTCATTTTCATGTTTGAATATGTGATAAATTAGAGCATAAATGTTGGAACTAATAAAGTCAAGTAAGGGTAGGATGCATTATAGTTAGACTAGAGAGAACTGGGTTCCTCAAAGAGCAAGCAGGAACTTCTGTGATGCAGGTTTGTCATTAGAGAGCTCAGGAATTCTAAATTCTGTCATTGTATCCCTCCTATGCCCAGATACAATTTTGTTATTTGGGAATATCTTTTTAAAATGATAGTGCCAATAACTTATCAAGGCATCAATTTGCATATCACCTAAAATGGGATTATACTACATAATTAAATGAAAAAATTCAAAATAGATATGTATACCCACAACCTACTACTGAATAGAATCTGCAGTCTCTTAAAAGAGTACATATCCATTGAGATGGTCTCTACAAAGGCTTGTGATTAACTATTGGAAAACCCCAGTGTGTCTTGTGTTTCCAAACCCCTTAAATACAAGTTATTTTCAAAAGACTAGTTAATATTTTGATATCCTAACCATTTATTTTGACATTCTAATGTTACCTACAATTTATTTCTTTCATTGGCTTTTGAAAAAAATAAGAAGCAAAATCATGAAATTTAAAAATAAGTCAAAATGTTTATGGAAGATGTAAAAGGAAATCATCATGCCTTCAACCTTTAAATATCTATTTTCAATATGAGAATGATAGACAAATGATCTATCAACATATGTTCAAGGATTTTCATCTTTAATAGCTCTTTTTAAAAATACCTTCCATATTCATACTCAAATATTAATATGTCTAGAATATATTAACTTCCCTCTTGAGCTTATACTACCATTACCAACTCAGAAGTAAAAAGTAACCATTATGCATCATATTGTACAAAGGAAAAAATAAGACTTAGTTTTTGTCAATATCTTTATATAGCCTTACTTCATATTTCTCCAGTTATATTTTATTCAATATACTATGTTTAAAAATATTTCTACTCTCTGGCCTTTGTCACTATGACTAAAATCACCACAATTTGGGAGTCTCTAATTTGAGACACTCCTCCAACATTTCTCCTACAGTAAATAATTAGGAATAGAGTAAAATGATAATAATGTAGTTACATTAGCACACATAGCTGTAGGACACTCAGGAACCCCAGGCTGTTAAGGGGTCCAATTCTTTGCCACACTGAGGCAAAGGAAGCAGACTTACTGTGAAAGGTTTTCTAATAGAATTGGGTTGTATAGAAAGAGAAGAAATTATATTTTTAATAATAGTTTCCCAATTAAAGTCCCCAAATATCTGATCCCCTTGTGGGCAAGTGTCCAAATGAAGGTCAGTCTGAACTGATGCTATTGAGTCCAAAATGCTTGCCACAAACCAAGGTATCTCTACCAAGGAACCACAAAAGGAGGCTAGTCAGATTCCAGAGCACTGGGACAGAAGGAATGTCTCAAAAATCAAAATCAAAGTATAAATTAAGATAATGGCTGCCGTTTTCTCTGCCAAGAAAAACTCCTATAAGACTTTCTCTCTTGAATCTTTTTTAAGTGTCTTTACTTGTTTCTCTTCCATGTGTCTCCTCTAAGTCTCCTTCATACCAAGGAGTAGCAATACCAGAGTGCAAGTAGGACTGCAGAAGCAAGAGTCAGAGCCACGTGTGTTGTTATAAACCAAGCTTGTATGCTGAACTCCACCCTTGCTTCCTGATGACCCGTCATTCAGGAATTCAGATTCATGGTATAATGGAAGTTATAATCCTTAGCACCTGAAATTTCTTCAGCAAGGAGATTGGGAGCAGTCTTTAAAAATGTCAGGGGTAGAATTCTCTTAGCATATTATTCATGGACTCAGGTGGTTCCTTAATCCAATAGTAACAACATACCTTATGAAAAGTCTGACTTGTCAGGCCTCTGTGTGAGTGTAATATTTACATCAAATAGATTATTAACTATGAAGCATTACCATGTGAGGACAGTTAGGCAAACTGATTTTATTATGTAATTATAATAACTAAATTTTTTCTGTTTTTTCAACAAAGAGGAGGAACTATGACAGAACTTCATGCGACTCTATAATAATACATCATGTTGGTAATGTCTCACTACTATTTATTTTCACGAACATATTTCATTCACTGAAAAATCTGTGCACAGAATGTATCTATCAATAGATAGATTACTTTTTCTACCGATAGATAGGGACATCTACCTGAAGATAATACGTATTTATCCAGAATGTTGTAGAGTTGAACAATTATGTAAAGTTCACATGAACAAAACAAAGTAGAGCAAAACATCTATTTCAATTGGCAATACAATTTATCTTAGCAGATATTTGCCTAGATTGTTTAATTTCTTTTCTTTTCTTTTTTTTTATTTATGCTTACAAGAGCAGGGGTACAGGCCAGAAGCAAGGGAGGTGAGAGGATTCACCAGAGACAGAGGGGGCAGAAGAACAGGCAGATCAACTGAAATACACTGCTGAGGGGAGCAGCAGGTGAGGCAGGAGAGGTCTGCCTCACCATGTAGGTCTCCTCCCTGGCCAGGGATCGAACTCATGCTGTTGTGCTGCATGTTCTTCACAGAGCAGCGTTCAACCCACTGCACCACCAGGGAGGCCCATATGTGCCTAGGTTGTTATTTGAAATAAATGATAATGTAAACTATCAAAATCTTGCTTCATTTCATTTAAAATGTTAGTTAAAACTAGGTTTACATTAAGAATATTAAGCTATGAAAGTAATCTCTAATGGTACAGATATGGAAGGAAAATATGATATGTGGTAAAATAGGAACACTTTACCTGTCTTTTCTTTCTACAATTAAAATCTTAGGTGCTTTTATTCTGAAACTATTAACATTTGCGAACACCAAAATAGTTGTGTGATAGCGATGATTTCTGAAGTTTTATAAAAATAGTTGCATCAGTCACTACAAATTTTAACATAATTCAAATCTTTAAATTCAAAAATTTAAAGAGTACACCTAACTTAAATAATATGAGAAATATCCAATTATTGAAGAGTTCCATTATTTCATTGTGAAAGCAACTCAAATTATAAATATTATTTTTAAAATAAAATATACTAAATTATTTTGGATGGGATATTTCAAGTAAAAAGAAACAGCTTATTTTGTCAGAAGTCAAAATTGAATGAGACCAAGAATTAGTGTAGATTCGTTTTTGGGAAAACAGACTAGAAATTTAGACTAGAAAACAGACAATTTAATGTATATTCTTTTAAAAAAAATGCTCTATAAATAGAAGACAGAGCCTCCACATAAGATTAATTCAGGATGATGCCACACATACAGGGGTATGAAGTGATTTGTTATTCACATAATGAAGTTTTCTGGGAAGATCAAAGCAGAATCACAAGCAAGCCAGAAAAATAACTTGCAAGAGCAAGGAACAGATATTCACTGAGATTTTACTGTGCTTAAGTCATTTGGTTGACATGAGGCTTTGCATATTGGCCAGGTTTTGGGAGGTTTGAAATTTCTGGGAAGCAAGCTAACGAACATGAGAGTTTATTATTGATTTTTCCATATGTGGGACAAAAAGCTATATTTCTGGGGTCTTTGAAATTTGTCAGCAAGCATCAGATATTTTTATAAAAATCATTTTTGATTTTAGACTGATGACTGAAATGGGACATATTGACTTTGAACTTGTTTAAGTAAACTATGCTACTCAAAAAGTCCAGTAGCCTGAATCTGATATGGGAGGTGGAAGTTCTATTAAGAACTCAGCATTGTGTGAAGTGAAATGAGTATATTGACCACCTTCAAAGGTTTGGAACTTCAAAGGGAATCATAAAGGTTTTAGTGAGTCCTTTCCGTGGTCATATAAATAACTTTTATTGTATTTTGTGCATCTGTGTGATAATAAGTTCTCAGAGTTCTTGACCTCAGAGTGGATAACATTAAATAAGGAATTAGTGTTGAGTTGACCCCTTTAGAGATTGGATCAAAGATTACTTTCTCAGAGCCATATTCAAAAAAGTACTCCTATAATACCCCTCCCTTTTGAGAACATTCTATTGTTTGTTTATTTTTTCCCTCCCTCTTTATCACACCTATTACCACCTGCATTATTAGCTATTGCTATTTAGGAGGGACTAGAAGAGATCTAATTCAATTTGAGCAATGAGAAAGGAGATAAGTCTCTCAGGGTGATTTAGGGAAAGAAGCCATGGGAAATGATTCTTTCTTTCAAATTGACATCAGCAGGAAAGCCAGTTAACTGCCACTGCTAACTTTGTTATGAACAAAAGGGCAAAGAAACATCTTTGACTGAACTGAGCACTAGTCAGATAGTCAGATAATACAAAAGAACCTAATTTCTTGTGTTATTGAACCTAAAGGTCAGTTCACATGCTTAGTCTTCAACATAAATGGGCTAACAAGAATATTATTTCTTTTTAGTAGTTGAATTCACCCTAAGAAAGATATCTTGTACCATATAGAAAGATACTAGGATGAGCTAAACTAGCAGGGTCCTGAATGAAGTGGACAGAGAGCTGGGCTAAGCTACCCTTGCTAACTACTTTGACGCATTGAAATACTTAGAGAAAAAAACTTTCAGACAAGAATATTATATCCTGCAAGAGTCTCCTTCAGATATGGAGAGAAATAAAACTTTCAGTGATGAACAGAAGCTGAAAGAGTTTGTAAACACTAGACCTCCCCTATAAGAAATATTGAAAGGAGAGTTTCTATCTAAATCTAAGACAAGAACATCTACCAAAAACTGACCAAAGAAATAGAAGTAGGAAACTAAGAACAAAATGGCAGTAGCAAACCCTCATATATCAATAATCAACATAAATACGAATGGACTGAACTCATCAAACAAAAGGCACAGAGTGCAGATTGGATCAGGAAACAAAATCAACAAAAAACTTTCTGCTGTTTCCAAGTAATAAACTTGAGCCCAATGATAAACACATGTTCAGAGTAAAGGGTTGGAAAACAACCCTACACATAAATTGGACCCTCCTCTCTCCCCCCCAAAAAAGGAAGGATAGCCAACTTCTATCAGATAAAATAGATTTCCAACTTAAAAACGTAAGAAGAGAAAGGATGGGCTTTATATTATGATTACAAGAACACATAAGGAATATATAATACATATCATTTTATATTCACCAAGTAATGGAGCATGAACAATATAAGGTAATTATTATCATCTAATGATAGATATTGACACATCATTTTTACCAACAATAGATCAACCAGACAGAAATGAAGCAGGAAACAATATATTTAAACAAAGAATTAGACCCTCTGACTTAATAAACATTCATAGTGTACTGCTACACACAAAAAGTTAAATACTCATTCTTCTCCAGTGGACAGGGGCCAGGTAGAACACTTACTGGATCACAAATTAATATATTTGTAAATTCATGGTGATTAAATCATCTGATTATCTTCTCTTATCATAATACTATCAAACTAGAAATCAACCACAAAAAGAAAGCAGAAAAAAATTAACATATGGATGCTAAACAACAGAGTAACAAACAACTATTTGGTTGATGAGGAAATAATTTTTTAGAAAATCAAGACAAATGAAAATGAGGTCATACTTTTCCAGAACCAGGACAGAGAAAGAGCAGTGCTAATAGGGAAGTACAGAGATAAACAAGGTCACACCAAGAAATGAGCTGAAATGAATGATCTTATATCTCACTTTAAAGAACCTTAAAGAAAGAAGATGAACAAAATAAAACCAAATGTTAATAGATGGCTGAAAATTGTCAAAATTAGAGCTGAAATAATGAAATGGAGATAAATCACAAAATGCAGTCCAAATGACTAATGAAATAAAATCTGGTTCTTTGAAAAAATAAAAAAAATACACTTCTAACTAGAATCAAAAAGTGAAAAAGGGGGCCTCCCTGGTGGCGCAGAAGGTTGAGCACTGTGAAGCATCCATGGCACAGTGACACGAGTTTGATCCCCAACCAGGGAGGGGACCCACATGGCACAGCAGACCTCTCCTGCCTTGCCTGCTGCTCCCCTCAGCAGTGTGTTTCAGTTGATCCACCTGTTCTGCTCCCTGCTCTGTCTCTGGCGAATCCTCTCACCTCCTGCAACTCTGGGCTCTTGTATGCATAAATAAATAAATCTTAAAAACGTGAAAAAGGAAGAAAGCATAAATAGAATTAGATATGAAATAGGAGATTTAGAATAGACATCTCAGAAATACAAAGAATCATAACATTACTATGAACGGTTGTATCCTAGAAAAAGAGATGGCCAAATTCCTAGTAAAATATGACTGAGATTGAATATAGACTACTATCTCACATCATATACAAAAATCAACTCAACATGAAATCAAAAGAAACAGATAAGAATATAGGCAAAATTTTCCATGACATTGGTTTCAAAGTTGTCTTTGGGGACTGAACACCAGTAGCAAGGGAAACACAAGCAACAGTAAATATGTAGGACTACCTCAAAGTCAAAGGCTTCTATCATTTGAACAAAGACTCCCTACTGAATGAGAGAAATATTTGCACATCATATATCTGACTAGGAGTTGATACATAAAAATTATAGAGCAATCATCCTAACTTAGAGAAATACAAGTCAAAACTACACTGTATTATTATCTCACACTTTTGAGAATGATCCATAGCAAAAGGACCAGAAACAAAAGTCCTGGAGAAAGTTTAGAGAAAAAGTGACACTGTTGCTGGACATGTAGACTTCTCCTATCCTTATGGAAAACAGTAAAGATAGACTCTAACATAAAATCTGGAAAATCCAATATTCTTTACATTTAATTTCATAGGAAAATATTATTTGATATTTTAAACACATCACTATGAAGATGTAAAATATTAAAAATATGTTGCTCATATCAGTTAAATATAAAATAGGAAGAAAGAGTGAACAACTATTATATACATTCTAAGCAATACTTAAAAAGTCATTTAAAATCTTTATTTTCAAAGTAGATAATGTTAAATTTTAAAGATTAGTTTTACCTGTAACCACTTTTATTTATTATAAAGACTTGATGTTGTGACAGAAATGTTTTTCAGGTATATTTAATCATTATGTGAAACTAAATTCATTTATATACATGTTTTCAATTCAGTTGTACACTTTTACATGCATAAATGCGTATATATATGAAAAAACTATATATTTCATATTTTTTACTTCTCAGATATTTTCAAACCCTCTCTAAATATATATATGTAAATATAATCTATATAAATTATGTATAACTCTGTGTATACATACATGAAGACATACACACAGACCATGTCCTCAAATAATGTCATTTAAATCAACATGGTTTCATGATGCAAAAACAATATATCAGTTCCCATAGGGTTCACTGACTGTGGAGTTTGCATGCTTTTCCCATATTTGTTTGAGTCTTCTTCAGTTACTCTGATTTTCAGCAGTTAGTGGGCAGATCGAGGGGTGCACCAGAACCCCCAAACTTGCATTCTAAAGAGCCCTGCCATTCATGTCATTCGTTAGTGTGAACAGAGAGAAAGAAGAAAGTATTTTCTGAACCAAACACCCAAAATTTCCCGTCCCCTCATGGTAAATGCTTACCAAACAGGCTTTGTAAGATGTGGGGCCAGTAATGCCTAAAAGCTTGCCAAGGCACTTTCTGGTACTTTTTGGTAATTGATCCTAAGAAATAGGCAAACAGGGCCAGGAAAATCTCGGAAAAAGGGAGCAAATCAAAGAATTAAATAAGATAATGTTTTTTTTGCCTGCCTCCCCACATATTTCTCTCCCATGTGTCTCTTGCAAGTGTATCTACATCTCTTTTTGTATGAGTCCCAAGTCCCTGGTGCTGAGATTCAAGTGTGCCCTTCTCCATTGTTTCCCCAAATCCCACTGCCTCTGTGTTGTATAGCTTCACCTGTTCCCAGTAGCTAGTCTCAGGTAGCTGCATGTACCTCAGGAACATGGTGGGGAACATGGTACCCACCCCTTTCATGGAGATGATTCTGTTTAACTCACACATTCAAAAGATAACCATATCAGAGTCACTGTTACATGTAAATCATTCCAGTGTGTGTGTGAGTGTGTGGGCACGTGAGTGCGTCTATGATGGAAGGACATCCTGTTCATGGTTGGTTCCGCCTTGAACCCTAAGCTACCAGAATAGACTCCAGCCAACTCCTACCCTGAATAGGAATAAGTGAATTAGAAAAGTAATGAATTGATGTAAATTATTAACATTAGAAGTGTTTTGTCCCTTTATTTAGAAATTTGGTGATTTTTTTTGTGACCAGAAATATAAGATCTTAACTCTCACTTATATCAATTAATCTATGATACAATTGCTTTCATTATGCTGTATTTCCACACTGTGATTTTTTTTCCTTTTCATTATGTATTGTGAATATTTCGTTGAAAATTGGACTTGCTTTATGGAGAGCAAATATTGAATTAGATACTTTTATGCTTGGAAATTAGCACATCTCTCCTTCCATAAGGTCTGAAGTATGATTTTGTGGTGTCTCTTCAGAATTGGGACATTTAAAGTTTGCTTCCCATTTAGCTTTGTGTTTCCCTACTTACAGTTTTATTTCTTTGTACTAGTTTTCTTACAGCTCTTATATAAGACACAGTTTAGACTGGTAATAAGGGACAAAGGATGAGGGTGTTTTTTGATGTACTTATTAGACATCAATTGTATGTAGTTCCTAGCCCCTGGTTCACAAGCTTTTCAGCCAGTCCTTCAAAGCTAATGCTGGGCTTAGGCCCTCATTTACTGTTAACGCCTGTTTCAGCTACAGTAACTTTTTACCATTTACTTAACTCAAAGCTCAGGAAAGCTATTTCACAGCCTCAGCTGTAGTCATTTTCTTTAATTGTGCTACCATGGTAAATTAAGGCCTCTGTTCACCTCTAGTAGATGTAGGAGAGGTGGGAAGGGCAGAGACTGGGATGTGCCACTATCCTCTTTTCTTGTCTGAACCATGGTGTAAAGCTTTCTTGGGATTTCTTCCCAATTTCCCAGTAAGTGCCTGTGGATAAATGAAGTTGGTCAGGCTTTTATGCCATTAGTTTCTGTGGCTATCACCTGTGGACTTGATCTTGCTAACAAAGAGGGCATGTGGGTATGGGGCACGTGTACCTGATTATGGACACCCAAGCATGGGTATGTGTATATGTGCAAGTGTGCACACTTGTGCCTAGGAGGGAACAGCTAAAAGGGCGGTGCCACCCTAGGAAAGGCATTCAAGTTGCTGTCTCCCAGCTGATTTGTTTCCACTGTTTACCATTAAGATCTGTGAAAATGAAGCCAAATGCTTCAAAATTCTCCTTCAAATCTCTAGAAGGGATGTTGAACTTGGATGGTTGTAAAACAGTGCCTTGTGGGATTTGTGGAGTAAAAGGCTACAAAAACATGCAAACTCCCTTAAATCTGTGTACTTCAAACTCTCAGTCTAACCCATTCTCAGTATTTAATATTTTTTATACAAATCAAGCTAAACATTTTATTGTGTTATGGGGTATCCAGTGTATCTATATCTGTGAAGTAAATTCTTGAACCCTGTTTTTCCTTGAACATACCTCTGTCTAGACTGCAGAATACTTGTTTACCCTTTAAATTTGGTTTCTTCTAGCTTGAGGAAAAGATGTTAAATTGCAGAATTCAGTAACTTTTTGTTCACTATATGGCTAATGTAATGTAAGCGCCAAGGAATAGCTTTTACTTTTTCTAATGCAAGTACCTAACTTCATCTTTGATTGCTGAGGCATCCACCTACCTAGTTAACCACCTAGGTAGAATAAATACTGTACCAACCACAGTATTACAGTTAAGAGCCAGGCTGAGGTTCCTTTGTTTTGCTGATAGTGCTTGACTCATGTAACTAATCAGTTGGGGCTTGCCTATCTTTTTCCTTCCTTTGTCTCTCTTCTTATACTTTGAATTTTTGGTCTGGTTTAAATTTAAGTGATTTAAACTCAGTAATAAGAAGTGAACCCCTGAAACTCTAGATCCTTTATCCTCAGCCCCAAAAGAGCAGAACCACTTTCTTTGGTCCCTCCCTTATCCCACTTGACTTCTTTCAAGATTAGATGCATTGTATAATTCCAGATCTTTAAGTAATAGACCTACCTCCATTTTTTGCCCACTTTCCTGACAGCTGTAATGTAAGAATGACGAAGGTCAGTCTAGTCACAACACAGACTTAAAGAAGCACTAGGAAAACTCACCATTGTCCTAGTGAGTGCCCTTAGGGATTACTAAGCTATAACAGAAAATGCATTGGAGCGTTGTCCAGGATAGAATATATTTTACACGGTATTACCAGGAAGGGGGCACAGAGCAAGGTCTTGATGATTCTAGCAGATGGGCTAAAGGAAGCGTCTTGGAGCCCTCAGTGGCTTTTTAGTTTTATTTACAGAGGTGGCCAGGTATGTGGCAGGCAGGGGTGCCGGGGAGGCAGGAGACCAGACGGATAGCCCTCCTAGCCCCCTGGTGCATCTCACCCTCGCAGCTGCTTTGCTGCTTCTGCTCTCTCGTTCTGCTGGTGTCCTGTTCTCTCACTGCTGATGCTGATGCTGATGCTCATGCTGATGCTCATCTCATGCTGATGCTCATGCTCACGCTCATAATGCTCTTCTGCTGCTGGTGTCCTTATGACACTGCCCTTATATGTCCAAACTCATTTGCACCCACTTGCGCCTGCTCACCTAGGCATGCATGCTGCCTAGGTGTCCATCATTATACCAATGGTAGGAGGACAGAAAAGCCTGAAATTTTTCTCTCTGACCTTATAGCAAGCTTTAATAATTTTAAAGTATTTTCTTTTAGCCCCAGTAGAATTAAATTGGAAATCATTAATATAACTGAGAATTCCTCAAATATTTAGAAATAAAACAACACATGTAAATAGTCCTTGGGTTACATAAGAACAGAGAAATTAGAAGGTATTTTTTAATTGTATGTGTGTGTGTTTTTTTTAATAGAGGTAACTGGTTTATAACACTCCTAGATTTAGCAGTATAGGTTCACACATTTTCAGATGAATGTTACCACACCCACCAACAAAGCACCCATAATTTTCACCATAATCAGTTTGATCATATCACCCTTCTGTTTCACCCTCCTGTTCTTCTCTTCTGGTAGCCTTGATTGTCTCAGCAAATATCTATGTTTTTTTGTTGTTATTGTTTAGTTTTGTCTGCTCCTTTTTTATTTATAGTCAACGTTTCATCTGATATCTGTTTTTCTCTTCTACTTTGCTTCATTTAGCATAATCTCATCTAATTCTATCCATGTTCTTTGGTGTGGTTCAATTTGCTTATTTTTATTTCCCTTGTGTTAATTGAGTCCCCAAAGATTCCTGAAGTCAATATCATGAATTACTTTGCCAGTTTTATTTACATATTTTATGGTTTGATATCTTAATAGAGCAAGCTGAGTGCCCCTCATGTCAGGAAAAGCCTGAGAGGGAAAAGGAGGACTCCAACTAATCAAATACCCCTAGGACTAGGGGGACAGCAGGACATTTTGGAACGAGTATGATAAAAGTATGCTAAGATAAAGGTTGGGACACAAAGACTAAGTTTGGGCACAGAGACATTAAGGCAGAGTGGGTGAGACCACTGAGAACTAACCAATCACAAAGAGACTGATGGAGTTTTGGAATAATTAGGGAAAGAAGTTCTATATCCCCTAAGAGAGGACTCCACTTTGGCTTCCTTGCTCCTCCCTGTCTTGGTTCCACTGACCTGGGAGTCCCACTTTCATTTCTTTTCCTTTTCTCCTTAATCAAATTTTTCTTTCTCTACAAAAATCTGCCCCTTTTCACTCATTTGTCTGTGTATCAGTGAAGTTCCTTTGCAGCTTCATGAGACTAGACCACCCATGGTAAGTAAGGAATAAGTTATTGTGATTTCCCTATCGATATTACAGATATTATGAATGAAAATTGCATGAGGATATCATTGTATTTTTCACTAGTGCAGCTGAAAAGTTTCAAAATTCATTTAAAGTTGCAGGAAGTCGTTCTCTAGATGAATACTGAGTGAGATAACAGAGCCATTGGCAACCCTAAAGAGCAAAATCTGGTGAACTTTATCAGAAATATGATAACTATAAAAAAATATGGGTGATTCTCTTTTCAATATGGGAAATAAAAATTTAACTGAGAGAAAATATATAAATATATACTTTGTGCGATATAATTTTATTGAAATTCTGCTTGAGATAAATGGACTTATTCAGTTAGGAACCTAATTAGAAAGAAAGTTGGAGGAATTCAAAGATGATAGATAGTTTTATACTTTTGAAAATGTCAGTCTCACAAATGAAATTATTATATTGTCTCACCAGGAAAATGTAATCTTCACATTGAAGCCTTATATGACATTTCCCAGAAATATGAAAGAAAAAGGTTGTTAAGATATAGGATTGATTGTGAATTTGCTATGAAGGTTGAAATTGAGACACTATAATAAATATGACTTGGCAAATAATTTTTAAATTATAAACTCACTGTAAAACTGATATATCTTTCAAAATGCATGCAGCTTATCTGAAGAAAAGCTAAGGATAAAGTTAAAGGAAATAACAGTTTATTATTTATTATCTTTACAAGTTATTTTTAAATTTATGAAACAGTTTCAAATATAGTACAGTGAATGTTCCTATTTGCCATTCATCCAGTTTCCCCATTACTGATATCTTGTATTACTGTTATTCCAATTCTTAAAAAATAAGAATATATTGCCATTGTGGCTATGCTAAGAAAAATCAGGTGCCCAGTATTGGTTAAAAATCCATTATAGATCATTCCAGACACAGTAGTTACAAATAAAGGACACAATTTTACCTATGGAAAAGTGAACTATGTTTAGTAAGTCTTACAAGTTCCAAAATTATTTGTATATGTGATATTGAAAGAATCTTGAGAAAAAAATACCGGTAACTTTAATGAAGTAAATGACTGGCTTAATTTTCCAAGGCATTTTTCTATAAATGATTACAACATAAAACAGTTACCTTTGAGCTTAAGTGTGTAATCAGTTGAGATGAAATCAACCAGAGTAATTTCATGATTAAAACAAAGAAGCCATCTTCTGTGCTGTAGTGAGTCATTCATCTATAGAGGATTGAGCTGCATAACCAGAAATTAGAAACTAGTAATGGAAGTCAGGAAGGATCTCCATCTTGAAGTGAGAATCAGAATAGATTTTCACTTCTACAGATAGAAAAATTTGTTTGTATTAGGTTCAAGAATCAAGATGAACAGAACTTTAAATAAAATAGATCACAAGAGGAGAGTAGAAGTAGAAAATAGTCTTTAACAAGCCAGAAAATTTCCAAAGGGATAATAATTAGACATGATAACTTTGACTTATAAAAGAATATTGAGTCTCATATTTGCATTAATTTTGCTTAATATGATTAATATAGGATAAATGTCATTTAATACTATTCTTAATACTAAACAAATTATTAAAATTTCTAAATAATTCAGTTTTAGTTACTTCCTTAGCTCCTGAGGCTTTTAAGTCAACATGTTGAGACATTTAATAACTCTAGTGTTTGTATTTTATCATACCTCTGAGAAGCTGACGACTACCTGTAACTCTCTGCACACTTTGAAATGTCAAATCACGTTGCCTGCCTGGCCATTCATCTTTTTTTTTTTTTCCATTAACGTTCTTCTTGCTAAATATCAACATTTCTTTTGGAAACCTGCCAGAATGAGAGGCAAATTGTCTATATCTTTAAGGTTTTCTCTGGGATCATTTGCAAATTGCCTTGGTCTCCAAGAGATACTGGCTGCCAGTATCTAATATAATCTACTTTCCCTGTTACCCTCCTCCAACCACTTTGCATCATATCAGTGATGTGGTTCCTCACTGTAGAGAATGTGGACCATTTGGAGTCATGCAGCATCTTTCACCTCCCTTCCTGTATTTTGGATTTTACTCTCCAATAGTAGAAACCAAAAATTCTCATTTTCTAGACTACCCTGCATCTAAGAAGTGTAGATTTAGTCAATGAGATCAATTCGCCTGAGACTTAGTTTCATAAAGAAACAAGATGAGGGACAAACCCCAAGCAAGGGCAGCAGTCTTCTGGTCCATGCAGTGCCAGAGCAGAGATGTGCATTTCTCCTGGTGCAGCCTGAAGTTCCTGGTATCCTCAGCCAAGTTGTATCATTTGTTTAGTGCAACCAGGGAAGGGTGCTTTAGTGCGATTCTTGAAAGAGCAGTCTCAGGGCCTGATTTCTTGGCTCTTGTAGGTGGATACTTAATATCCTGTAACAAATTTATATACCACATTTGTAATTTTACAAATAAGAAGAAATATAAAATTTAGTAATGTTCATCATTAGTTTCTTCTTTGGATGTGTACTAAAATAAAGTTCTCCTTGATTGTTGATTTTGACCTTCCATCAAAAATACTAAATTTAGGGGGAAAACTTTATTATATTAATACAAGTGCAGCAGCCCTTGGCCAAACAGTATCAGAAAATAACTGTATGATTGCAGAAAACTTATAGAGGTTCATATTTACTTTCAAAGTCAGGATGTTAGATATGATACTTGTGATAATTTGTAGGATGAATTCCTCTGTAACCAAAAAACTATGGATAAAAAGGTTAAAAAGTTAAGATTCTGACATAAATGACCCTACTTTAGATAAATATGTTACACATAAATTTAAAATAATCTATAATATATTTTAAGGCATAGAATATTCCTACATTTTAAAATTTAAGAATAGTTGAATGATAAATGGAGCTACTATAGACTTAGATAGTTTAAATTAAGCCAATGTCTATAGAATATGGCTTATTAAAAATATTTAGACTCAATCAAAAATGGCATGAGGAGAGTACTTTGCTTTGTTCTAGGGAAGATGATATGAAAGTTAGCCCACAATAGCACTACATTCAGAAAGTTCCATGATTTGGTGTAATATTGGCATACTTCTTGGGCATTGGAGACTAACATGGACCACAGAATAAAGGGCCTGTAGAAACTCATGCTTCATTAAATATGAGAGAGTTAACAGGAACACCAGGAGGTTCTGGTTCTGTTGGGAAGGCTGCCTTGAAATCTATGGCTCTGTTGCCTGGCCAGTGGCCATGGGAAGAGGAGAGCTCATCATGTGGAAGAACTGGGGTGCTCTCAGTTGCCTGGGACACCAGTGATGGGAATAGGGATAGTGCAGTGGGCTCTGTCCCCTCACCCTGTAGGGTTTGTACTGACCTTGTGCAGACTTCAGAGAATCAGGAGTGGAATCCCAGAGAGCGTGGAGATCTGTAATGCCAGAGTCACAAGCCAGCCCCCTCTATTGACTCCCACAAGCTCCAGGCATCTCCCTTTCACCAGTTTCTGCAGCTGTAAGATCAGTTCTATAGACTATGAAAACTTCGAAATGTCAAAACATCTAAAATGATTTAAAGCTAAAAAATATAAACAGTTGCCAATGCTGAAAGTTTAATTCCTTAATCCATTTTGAGTTGGTTTTTGTGCATGGTGTTAGGCAGTAGTCTAGTTTCTTTTCTTTTTTTTTTTGTGTAGCAGTCCATTTTCCCAGCACCATTTATTGAACAAGCTGTCTTTGTTCCATTTTATGTTCTCTGCTCCTTTGTCAAAAATTAGTTGTTAATATATGTGTGGCTCAATTTCTGGGTTTTCTATTTGATTCTGTTGGTCTGTGTGTCTGTTTTCATTCCATTACCATACTGTTTTAATTATTATGGCTTTGTAGTACAGTTTGAAGTTTGGGCTTGTGATGCATCCATTTCCCTTCTCTTAAGTCAGAAGAAGTTTGGCTATTCTAGGTTTTCTGTGTCTCCATATGAATTTCAATATTTGTTCTATTTCTTTGAAGAATGTCATTGAAATTTTTATTAGAATACTATTGAATCGGTGAATTGCTTTTGGTAGAATGGTCATTTAAAAAATGTTAGTTCATCTAATCCATGAGCAGGGGATGCCTTTTCATTTCTTTGTATATTCTATGTCTTTTAACAATGCTTTATAATTTTCTTTGTAACGGTGTTTCACCTCTTTTGTTAGTTTTATTCACAAGTATTTGACTTTTTTTATTTCTATTAAAAAGGAATGGTTTTCTTGATTCCTTCTTCAGATTGGTTAATTGTATATAGTAAGGTAACTGATTTTTATGTGTTCATTTTGTATCCTGCTACTTTACTAAACTGACTGATTAAAAATTAGAGTTTCTGTAGAGTTTTTGGGATTATCTATGTATATTATCATATCTTCTGCAAATAGTGATAGTTTACTTCTTTCCTTACTTGGATTCCTTATATGCCTTTTTCTTTTCTTATTGCTGTGGTTAGGATTTCTAGTATTATACTGAAGAGTAGTCTTGAGAGTGGACATCCTTGTCTTGTTCCAGACCTCAAGGGGAAGGCCTTCAGTTTTTCACAACTGAGAATGTTATTGGTCATGGGTTTGTGATGTATGGCTTTTATTATGCTGAGGTATGTTTCTTTGATCCCTAGACGTTTGAGGGTCTTTATCATGAATAGTTTTGAATTTTATCAAATGCTTTATCAGCATCTATTGATATGATCATATGGTTTTAATTTTTCTTTCTGCTGATGTGTCGGATTACATTAATTGACTTTCAGATGTTGAACTATCCTTGTCCTCCTGGAGTAAATCCCAATTGGTAATGGTGAATTATCTTTTTGATGCATTGTTGGATTCTGTTGGCTAGGATTTTGTTGAGGATTTCAGCATTAGTATTCATTAGAGAGATTGGCCTGTAGGTTTCTTTTTTAGTATTATTTTTGTTTGGGTTAGGTATTAATGAAATAAAAATGGGCAGAAGAGCTAAAAAGACCTTTCTCCAAAAAGGAAATGCAAATGGCCAACAAGCATATGAAAAAACGCTCAACATCTCTTGTCATCAGATGAATGAAAATCAAAACCACAATGAGATATCACCTCATACCAGTGAGAGTGAGAATGGCACATATCAAAAAAACTAGCAACAACGAATGTTGGCAAAAATGTGGAGAAAAAGGAACTCTGTTACACTGCTGGTAGGAATACAGACTGGTCCAGTCACTGGAAAGCTGTGTGGAAGCTCCTCAAACTACTAAAAATGAAGCTCCCATATGATCAAGCAATCCCATCTCTAGGATGGGATTCACTAATTCAAAAGGACTAATTCAAAAACACTAACTCAAAAGGACTCCTGCTCACCTAGGTTTATTGCAGCACTTTTCACAATAGGCAAGCAATGAAAACAATCCAAATGCCCAAAAATAGATGACTGGATCAAGAAGATGTGGTATATATATATACAATGAAATATCATGCAGTGATCAAAAAAGATAAACTCATGCAATTCACAGTAACATATATGGAGCTGGAATGGATTATGCTGAGTGAAATAAGGCAGAAAGAAAAGGAAACATATTGGATGGTTTCACTCATAGGAGGAATGTAGAGAAAACAAACAAGGGATTAAGGAAAAAAATAATTACAATAAATTAACAATCAACATCAATAGATAACTATAAATCTGAGACATTCCCCAGGGGAGGAGGAGGGAGAATAACAAAATGGGTGGGATGAGCACAAGAGTGCTCTTGATGGTACAAGGGTGAATTGGTGATGGTAATTTCGTAAGCATGAGAAATATACACTGTATAAAAATAAGAAATGATGTAAGTGATATATAAAAATATAAAAATTAAAATAATAGCCAAGAAATTTTAAAAAGAGAGAAATAAGTTATTATATCATGATTTTCTGAAATAACTCATATTTTTCCAGATTTAGAGGAAATTTAACAAGAGTAAAAAGTAAAAATTTTACTAGATTAATTTTAGAGTTTTAGGCTACAACATATATTGTATATATTGTATACCAATAACTATTATCCTTCTTATTGATAAAGTAGTGGAACTTATTCCTTCATTTTTCTAAATTTCAGGGTTGTTGAAATAGTTTGGCAAAGAGTATATATATATGTATCCATGTATGTATATATACACATATATATGTATAGATATAAGATGCATCCTCTCAATTGAAAATTCATAAATAGAAGAATTAATATGAAAACTACATTGGTTATAGAAATCCTTCATATCCATAAACTCAAAATATTCCACTAAAAATTCCTAATAGATAGGAAAACATATAAGTAGGGATTTTTTCTGACTTGTCTGCTAATTAGTTAATTGATATTATCACTACTTTATATTCTCTATATTACCTAATAAATTGTGGAAACTGTATGTTACAGAATTGCTTTCCCTACCATGATTCTAAGATAAAATTCCAAATAAAAATGTGTATAATATTTGAAAGGAAAATAAGGAGAATGCTTTTATTTTATTTTATTTTATTTTATTTTATTTTATTTTGGGTCATACAAAGGCTGATTGTAGATAGACACTAAATTAACACACCTCCCCTATGATCTCATGACAATCTATCATTTCAGTAGGACAATATGAGGGAATTGGTGGATGCTTTTCTAAGTTGCTTTAGCATTGTAGCAGCCAGTAATAACAGTGTTATCAACATCATGTACTCTTTGTTATGATGCACTGAGAAGTACAACATTGCTAATTTCTTATTTTTGCCAACAATGAATAACCTCATTATAATCATGAGTAAACATCAAATAAACATCTGCCAATACTCTGTAAAAACCCACAATGTGTTAAAGACAGAACAAAGCAAAACAACAACAAAAAAATGTAAAATGAGGCTATATAAATAAGGGACATAGCAATGTCAATGTGATGTGAATTCCTAAATAGATTCTGGACCAGAAAAAGAAAATATATTAATTAGTAACAACTGGTACAATTTAAATAGAATCTAAAGGTTAGCTAATAATATTGATCAATGTTATTTTCATAGTTTTAATGTTTATACAATGACTATTTAAGATATTGATATTAGTGAAGCAGGCTGAAGGAACCTATATAAATTTACTATTCTTGAAACCATCTGTAAGTCCAAATTTATTTAAAAAGAAATCTATTTTAAAGATTACAGCAATTTGGAAGTTTTTAAGAATTTCTACTGTAGTGATTCAAACTAAGGACTTTATTGTTAAGATTCCCTGAAATTTGCTCCTCATCTCTGTACAGCCTTGTAGAATCATAACATGCTTGCTCTTTTACTTTGAATGCTTAGAGAAATTTCTTTATTCTTGAATAAACAATAAATGATATAGTTTGGATATCAAAAATGGCTTCAAGGAAAAAAGATATTATATTAAAGATGGAAATATTTGTTTCTGAAATTTAAATTGAGCATTCGTTGGTATATTAATATATTTAAGGAATGAAGGGCATGCTGCAACTATTCTTTGAGCACCTAGACTAGAGAAACTGAAATAATATTAAAATAGGTGGAAAATTACATATAATCATGTATCTCTAATAAAGTCAATGTAATCAATCATTTAATCACTACTCTTTAATGCCTTGTTGTGTTTGCTGCTGCTGTGATTTAAAAAGTAAAATTAAGTATTAACATTTATTTTAAATAATCATTACTGAAGAATACAGTATATATCTGTTTCTGAAAAAAGTTTTATACAATATGACATATTAAAATATTGTCTCTTAACAGATAATTGACAATGAAACTCATTTAAAACCTCACTAACTATGCAAATACAAATTTAGAAAGGACTGTGGTGATTTTATTTACTGAAAAGTGCATATCAAGTACCATTGAGTATTGGATCAGTAGTATACCACTTAGTTTAACACAATAACATTAAATATTACTTGAAATGAATCCACTAGCTTTGACTGTACTATTCAATAAATAAGTTGAATGCAGATATATACAGACTCTCCAGACATATGCATATGTCTTTTTTTTGTAAAGCATGAACATTTATATTTAATTTACATTTTGACATGTCTTTTTAATCCTATGTTCTGTGATACATGAAATGTACTATAAAAATTATCAAGCACCACAATTGGGGAGTTCAATTTTTATTTCTAAAGCTAGTCATTAAACACTTACCAACACTGGATTCTTTGAGGGTCTTCTTCATAGAGTTGTTAGTGATTATAAGCACTTTTTATTTTATAGGAATATTCTTTTTTAAAAAGGCTCTTTATGAGTTTGTCAGGCTTTTATTACATATTGACAAACTGAAATGTTATTTTTGGTAAAATTGATACATTTGCTGATTGATGTTTATACTGGTATATACTTGTATTGGATGCTTGGTATTTAGTGTAGAATATAACTGTTTACCCTGTTAACTGATGAAATTAGGTGATAAATGTCCATATGTAATATGAATATCTTTCACACTTTCCTAAAAAGCAGATTTTCTGAAATAATTACCTAGCTATGAAAATTCAAAATACGTGTTACTATTCAGCAAAAATATAAACAATAATCAAAGTGTGGTCAATAATTCTAATTGGTAAGTTTAATAAACAAGTATATAAAAGAAAAAATGCATCATTTTTGGAATTTTCTTTTTTTTTTTTCTTTTTGGAATTTTCCAGTAACAGACATATATGCCTAAAGCTTTCTTCTTGATTTTCTGTATTTGATTTACATTAAACCCTTGAATATAATCAAATTAATAAAAAAGGAGATAATCTTAATAGCAATTTTCTTATTAATCTAGGAGTTTTTCCACTCTTTTTACTTGAAAACCAAATACGAGTGGTTTTTGAAGAAAATATAATTAAACAATTGCACACAGAGATTATATTATTTTCATGAATAATGTATACTTGTGAGATGGAAGGCAGATATTTCAGCTTGACCTTATCAGTGGGATCTGTTTCAAGACCCTTGTATAAATTGATTGTATATTTGATCTGAACAAAGGGTAACCTTATTTGTTTTTTCTGAGTAGGATTATTAGCATTTGTTCTGATTTTAATACTTTCCAGTTCATTTAACTCAGTAAAGACTTCCTAAATTCAGCAGTGAATGAAAATCTGAACAAGAAACCGTAATATTATTTAATAGATTTCATTTCCTTTAAATTTCCTCTTGAAGCATATGCATAAACCAAATAAATAAAACCCTGTAAGTTAGAAGAGAGAGATGGATAGATCCCAAATGAAATGGTTAACTGAAATCATCATGACCTGTCTTTCAGAATACGGAAAATATGGAGTGGAATAGAGACTAGTAAGTGACAAAAATACCATAGTAACACATATAGAAAAGAAACAAATTGTAGGAGACCCACACTCTTGTTGACTTTTTAAAGACTTTGATCCAATTAATTATTGTAACATCCTTAGTAATTAAACATCATTTTCTGTATCTTTAAGCACAGATATACAAGTCATGAAAAAGTTAATGTATCAATATCACAAGGTAAGTAGGTGAAAGTGTTTGAATTTGCCATCATATTTTTCTAATTTAATAGACTTTGGTTATTTCAAAGCATAATTTCCTGTCAGTATAAATTATGTATTCACTGGCAATGTGGTAAAGAGAAAAAATACTCTGCCTTCAACCTCAAGAACAGAATTTGTATTCTTAATTTTCAAACATAAATTATATGTTTGAATAACTATTAATCATGGACATATTTAAATGTCTGAATCTTACATTTAATAACACTTATAAAGAAAAAGGATTGAATGACTTTTCTATGTACTTCTATTTTTTGTATCATTGTTCATTTTTTGTATAGTATTTGGTTTTTCTCCTCAGGTGTAGTCCCTGTAGTTCTCCCACCACCATGGTACCCATGAGGCATTGCCATTGTACTCGTCCCTTCCCTGTTTTGAACCCTCTCACTTGCCATCCCTTGCTGTGTGCCTCAGATCTATGGTCAGCTTGCAAGTTTTGTCTTTTTTTTTACATTTTATTTGGTTTCTCTATATTCCATATACATGTGAAACCATCTGATTTTTTAAAAGATTTATTGATTTATGAATACAAGAATTTGGGTATAGGCCAGAAGTGCAGGGGTAAAAGGATTCACCAGAGAGACAGTGAGGTACAGAACAGGCAGATAGACTGAAATATACTAGGGGAGCAGCAGGAGAGACAAGAGAGATCTGCTCTGCCATGTGGGTCAGCTCCCTGGCTGGTGGTTGAACTTGTGCTGCAGGGGCTGAGGTTAGCTTCATAGTGCTGCTACTTAACCCTTTGACTACCAGGGAGGCCCCAAGCCATCTGATGTTTATCTTTTTCCTTCTGATTTAGTTTGTACATCAAATTCTCCAGCATTATTTATATCATCCATTTGTCCTTAATAAAAAAAAAAAATTACAGGAATTGTAATCATTCATTAAAAATCCATTTGTCCCAAGTATATAAAACATCAACTACATAATTATAATCTCTTTCATCCAATGGCTAGTAGTGAAATTTAAGTATCAAGACACTTCAATATTTTATTTTTAAAATAGAGATTGAACTTCATTTATATTTGTTTTGTGACCAGATATGTTTATCTTGAGTATGTCCCATATGCACTTGAGAATAATGTGTATTCTGCTGGTGTTAGATGTACCATTTAGAATATATTTGTCAGCTCTGTTCAATTATTTCCTTTTGACTTTCTGTCTGGATGATCTACCTATTGTTAAAGTGACATATTGACATCTCTTACTTTTATTGTATTGTTTCTCACTTCAGATTTGTTATGAGCACTAAGTGGGTGCACCCTCATTTGTTACCAAATCTAAGTAACATAGTCACTCATGTCTTAAGCAGACGAAAAGGCTGTAAAGCCAAGGCCAGATGACATGGTGGGAGTACCATTTGCCATGATGGTGATTTAGTGTGTAGTGATTAACTTTATACCTAAAATCTGCTAGGATGGGTCTCCCTGGTGGCGCAGTGGGTTAAGCAACGCACTGGGAAGCAAATGTAGCCACTGCAGCACGAGTTCGATCCCTGCGTCCGCTAGGGAGGAGACCCACATGGCGCAGCAGACCTCGCCTGCCTCGCCCGCTGCTCCCCTCAGCAGTGTGTTTCAGTCAGTCTGCCTGTTCTGCTCCCCGCTCTGTCTCTGGTGAATCCTCTCACCTCCCTGGACTCTGGCCTGTACCCCAACTCTTGTATGCATAAATAAATAAATCTTTAAAAAAAATAAATAAAATCTGCTAGGAAAGCTATGATTAGGAGGACCTCACTAATTTCAGAATTTAATAATTCTTGATGCCTATGTTTAGACTGTTTCAACAATCGTTTTTACAATTAGTAGATATTCTCACATTTTATAATTTTGTGTGAATAGTTTCATATCATAAATTTTTATGATTTTTTTTCCTTTGAAAAATTTGTTGGTCTTTCTTTGACAGTTTCCTATGTAGATTTGAGAGATAAAATATTATTAGCTTGACAGTGCTTTTAATCAAAACCAGACCTTTATTTTAAATAGGAAATTCTTTGCTGTGATTTTAAAGAAAAATGAGCTTTTAAAAATATCTCTCAATAATGCTGGTGGATCTTCTGTTTTTCATATAAAATAGTACAACTTAAAATTACAATTGGTTAATTAACTCCTTGGATTTCTCAAAATTACCTTTAATTTTTATTAAACACTAAAGATATAATTTGAGGTATACTTTGGAGAGCTAACTTACATTTGATTCCACTTAATTCTAGTATAAAAATTGCAGTGGTGAATAGTTTAACACAATTTTTTCTTAAATTAGTTTCAGGTCTTAGAACTAAGTCTTATTTTGAAACATAATTTTTGCTAGCATTAGAATTATTTGATATTTAAATTTTACTTTAGAATCCATTTAATACTTGTAAGCTAGATGTTTATATCTTTTTTTTTGCTTCCGATTATATTGTTATCAAAAAATAATTGTTTTAACTGAGAGTACACTGTAAATTTATCAGATCATACCCCTTTTTTTTTTGTTTTGTTTATATCCTTAAACATATGCTACAGGTGCATTCAATTTAATATCAATATTAAAACCCATGGAAAAAAGCAGAGACATTAGCACTCTAAAACTCAAAGATAGTTGAGTTATAAGTAGTTTTAAAAATCAAAATGCCCACTAATTTCACATTATATATCATCTGGAATATATTTGGAATGCTGTCAAAATAGATTTGAATTTTTAAAGAAGTTTAACTATAACTCAATACATAAAAATATATTAAAAACTGATTCAATCTGTGCCTCCCTGGTGGTGCAGTGGGTTAAGCAACAAACTATGAAGCAAAACCTTAGTCACTGCAGCAAGAATTTGATCCCTGTTGCTGGCCAGGGGGAGGTCCTATATGGGGCAGCAGACCTCTCCTACCTCGCCCTCTGCTGCCCTTGGCAGTGTGTTTTGGTTGGTCTGCCTATTCTGTTCCCCACTCTGTCTGGTGAATCCTCTCACCTCCCACTACTCTGACCTGTACCCCATCTCTTGTATGCATAAATAAATAAATCCTAAAAAAAAAACCAAAACTGATGCAATCTTTTCATTTTTTAAAATAAACTGTATCTCTTTCCAGTTTGTTCCTAAGGTAGATGCAATAAATCATAATTAGTCACAATTTTCCTCAAGACAGTTTATATCCCAATTAAACAAATAAATAAATAATATATTAGTTTGGGAGTTTACTACACTTTGACAGTACATTGCTTCACTTTATCTTCTCTCCTAATGTAATAACATTTCAATATAATAAAATCTGCTATAACTTTTTAAACTTTCCTTATCCTTCATCCAAGTAGAATAATCAAACATTCTCAGGGCACACAGATTAATCTTCATTCTGTTTCTCTTATTATCATTTTAAAAGCCTGTATAAAAATATTTTCCTAGGCAGTTATCCCTATGCTGGCTTCTGGGCAGAAGGAGAGTTTTTATTTGTTTCCAGATACAAAGACAATTATTAGGATAAATGCTGTAATAATCAGAGTTAAAATGCTTTTGCTGTAATAAGCCATAAAAAAACCCACAACAATATTAATGCAAGAGTAGTTTACTTCTTCCTCATGCAAATTCCACTGTAGATATTTCTTGTAGATAGAATTTCTGCAAGAAGTGATTCAGGGCCTCCCTCACGGTGCAGCTGGTTGAAGTGCCACACTGTGAAACATTTGTGTCACAGCAGTGCAAGTTCGATCTCCAGTCAGGGAGGGCACCCACATGGCACAGCAAACCTCTCCTGACTCGCCCACTGCTCCCCTCAGCAGTATAGTTCAATAGATCTGCCTGTTCTGCTCCCCGGCTCTGTCTCTGGTGAATCCTCTCACTTCTGTAACTCTGTCCTGTACCCCAGCTCTCATATGCATAAATAAATAAATATTTTAAAAAATTGGTTCAGGGATTCTAGCATCTTCTGTCATAGCTTAGCTTCCTTTTACTGGTGATCAGTAAGGTCTATTCAAAAAGAAAGGAAAATTTTGCATATCATATCAAATTTTCATGGAACAGTTATTTAAAATGTGAGTTATATCACTTTTAATTGTTCCATTGGCTAGAACTAGTCATTTGGATATACATAGATGAGAAAAAAATAAGAAATGTTTTCTTAAACTTATGCCATGCTCAGACATGAAATGTACTGGTAAAGACAGAAAATCTTTGCTGCCATTATTCAAAGTATAGCTTACATATTTTTGTAAGTATACTAGTATAATTATATATGCATACATTTATATATGTATAAGTGATCTAATTTGACAAAATTTGAAAATAATGTGAATTTTTATTTTAACTTAGGACAAATGATAATGACAACAAACCTTCCAGAACTTATGGGGCAGAGAAAAAGCAGTACGAAGAGGGAAGTACATAGCAGTACAGGCCCAAAACAGGATGGAGCTCAAAGAGCAACCTTGTCTCTTATCACAAGGAACTAGAAAAGCATGTCTGTTTCATTTTACAGAGTGAGGTGATTCTCAGCGGTTATTTCCTCAAATACATTTTCCACGCCCTTGTCATTCTCATCTCTTGTGGGACCCCTCTGATAGGGATGTTATTTTTCTGTAGGTTATCCCACTGAGGTCTCACACTGTTATCATATTTTAAATTCTGTTTTCTCTGTTCTAATTGTGTGCTCTTGACCATTGTGCATTCAAATTTGCTGATATCTATATTATTTGTTTTTGTCTGCTTTTGAGACCTTCATTGTATTTTTAATTCACAGTAATTTTAGATCCATTAATTCTATTTGTAGCAGCCTCATATTTCTCTATCCTGTTTGTGTTCCTATTTTTGATCATCCATTGTTTTCCTTAATTTAACATGCATGGTTATAATTGTAATCCTAAACCTCCCATCAGGCCATTCCATTTTTCTGCTAAATTGAGATTGCTCTATTTTTTTTTTTTTTGCTCCAACATTTTTGATATGTTCTCTTGTCCCTTCATGTGTAGGTTTTATGGTTTGTAATAAAGAACTTCCTTTTCTTGTGTTAATAATTTATTTATAGCCTGTCTACAAATAATTGGGTCCAATAATTGTTTTTTTTTTTTTTTTACTCAGGATCTTTAAGTGTCTGTTATTTTATAGACTGATGTCTCTATACCTCTTCAGATGGCAGTGCACTGGTGCTTGTAAAAGGAACTAGGTTTTAATGGGCACCACAGTGCAAAAATGTCACTTCCAATTAATATCAGTGTCAAGATTTCTCCAGTTCAGATATTACCAAAATATTGTAATAGGAATCCACAGTGACCCTCTCCCCTTGGCCAGCTCCTAAGCCAAACATTTTAAATAATCTCATGCTAGTCCCAACTTCTGAGCTGTAGGTGGCAAAAATATATCACTGAATGGATGATACAAGATCACAAGCCATGAGTTGTTCTCTTTGTTTGCTTTTTCAGTTAGGGACCATTACTCAGGGAAAATTAATCTTGTGGTTAAGATCCAGGTGCTTCAAATTCTGGCAGTGACAGTATTTGGCTGTCATTTGGTTGTTATCCAGGCTTTGGTGTGGGTGGGGATAAGGCAGATGTTTCATGCTTCACATATCATATTGATAGACTACAAATAATAGTCTTCTCCCTGAGGAGCTATGGGTGATAATGATTTGGATCTGGGCCCTCTCTACCAGTTTGGGCTCCAACTGTTCTCCTGTGGAAGCCACAGACTCAAACCCATCTGAAGTCTTATTCCTATAGGTCTCAAGTAGTGCACTCTCTTTCCTGAATGCCAATTCTGTACACAACCTTCTCCAATTTTGTCCCTGGATTTTAATGTCCCCAACGTGAAAGTGTACTCTTGAGTTAATAACACCAAGAGGCTGCATATAGCAGCTACCCCACCCTCTTACAGGTTGTACTCTCCCAGTATTATTTCACACTCAGTTCAATTAGTTATCCTACTTATTTCTGCCATGCTGTCACTCATGGTCACACAGTAGCCATCTGTTTGTCATTGAAGGGCCATTGTCTTTACTTAGGAGTATATTGGTTATAAACAAATTACGTGGCAAGCTTGGCATCTTATCTCTGGCACCATCTCACTAGCCAACTGATAGTGTCTTTTAAAATGACATTTTGTGAAAGATGATTGGAAATACCTGTTTAAAAATGTTGGGAGCTATAGAAGAGTGGTATTTTAATAGTATATAAGAGAAAAAGGATATATGAGATTAGATGCAACAAGCTTTATACTGGGCCTCCCTGGTAGCGCAAAGGGTTAAGCAACGTACTATGAAGCATATGCAGCCACTGACTGCATCATGAGTTCGATCCTGGCCAGAGAAGGGATCCACTTGATACAACAGACCTCTCCTGTCTTACCCGCTGCTCCCCTCAGCAGTATATTTCAGTAGATCTGCCTGTTTTGCTCCCCACTCTGTCTCTGGTGAATTCTCTCACCTCCCACACCCCCTGCCCTGTGCTCCAACTCTTATATGCATAAGTAAATAATTCTTAAAAAAAGAAAAAAAGAAGATTTGTATTAACTTTTCCAAGTCAGATTATTTGGGAAGATAAACTCAAAGCAAAAGTAACTAAATTAACAATTTTACAGATTTAAATATTAATGCAATAATGTTGGTTGTTTTCATAGACATTTATGAAAATTTAAATAATTGTGCATGCATAAAATAAAATTTTGAATCCGCAAAAGGAGGTCAAGTTAAACTATTCCTGAATTGTATGAATACTACTAGGATGTGAAACTATGAAAATTAGTATGCAAACAAGTATTTTACATATAAATTTATTTTGTTTGAGTAAATTTAGTTTATAACATAGGTTTCAAATTTGCATCAACATATATAATATACTGTATTATTATAGTTCACCAATAAAAGCCTAATTCCATTTTTTTAAACATATATTTGACCTCTTGTAATGACTTACCCTTTTCCCACTTCCCTTTTGGCAATTGCTAATTTAGGTTTGCAATCTAAGGTTTATCTTATTTGTTTCATTTGTTTCTTTAAATAATACTTATGAATAATAACATAGTGTTTGTCTTTCTTTGTCTGATTTACCTGCTGATCTTAATACTCTGTGTCCCATTTATGTTGCAAATGATAGGATTTCATCTTTTATATATGAATAGTATTCCATTGTGCATCTGTCATAAACTTCTTTATTCTTTCTGTTGATAGGCACACACCTCCTCACATATAAATGAGTAATTTAAAAAAAAATACTAAGTAATTGCAAACAATAGCTCAGTGATTATATAAACTAGTGACTTTTAAAATTCTACACAGCTATAAATGCCCAGAAATAATAAATAGGAAGTAATAGTGTCTCTCTTAAATTGGCATATACAAAGTTTCTAATCCAAATATAATTTTTTACTGATCAAAAATGAACATATTTGAAAAAATTGATTAGCAATATGTGAATAAAAAGAGCTTGTTTCACATTTTAAAAACAACTCTCTGCCTAGGTTGATGAGAACATCTTTGAGATAGATATCGTGTGCTTTGAATTTTCTGGGAACCATGCATATATATTGCCAATAAGATAAATTTAAATTTGACTAGTAAGCTAGATTTCATGATATAACTTTTTTCCTATATAAGTATGACGAGAAAGGTCAAAAGGCAAAAATGCATTGTGATCTCTTTGCTTTGAATATGCAAGTATTGCCTGCTTCACTATTCCAAGTTTTTTTTTTATATACTCATAGCCACCTTGCTCATTGAAATCAATAAGTCATTGATATCAAATACCTTGATTCTTTTGTTTCTGAAATTACTAGTATGTAATGAATAAGAAAAATTGTTGCTGTCTCACTTTCTTTTAATACGTTTCAATACAAATGTTTTTGCTGGCCATTTCCCCTAACATTTTACAACAAATGAATATAAAACATTTATGACAGTTTGTTAATTTCTCTCTTTGCATTATGGGGATAGTTGATATTAATATGATGAGTCTCTAAACAGATGCTTACATTGATGTTACTCAGTATTTACATAACCATTTTGAATTCAAAATTGAAAATACAGTGGTTATTTGTCATGACACATAATTCATAATAAATTTTAGAATGTATCATTATAAATCAGTTTAACTTTGATACACTATTTTAGAATTTCAGGCAATTACTATAATTATTTCTGTATTTTGATAATAATTAATGATATGAGTTTCCTTGAGTGTATAGGCATCACATCCTATATTCTGTTACTATTTATTTTAATATAAATTAGGCAAGAGGGCAGAAATAAACCATTGAAGCATCTTATGATCATAAGCAGATGAAGAGTTTGTAAAAATAAAGTCTTTCACTTGAATGCACAGAAGTATATTTATTTATACAAAAAATGGGAAATCTACATATATAGTGGCTGGAGAAATACTGCAAAAACATCCCAGTGATAGGATCCAGTCCATAATATAATTCTTACTTTACAAAATGAAAAAAAAAAAAAACTATTGGAAAGAATTTACAATTTACCTCTTCCCATTTCTCCATGTAGTTTGAAATAATTAAATTGAGCCTTTGGCTATGATTATAAATGTTTGTTCAGAGAATGAGATTTATGTATATTGCAGATGAACATTAAATGATGTAAATTTAGAAGTGTTCTTAGATGTTCTTAGAACTGATCATCAATTCAGTATGTAGTATAAAAATTGAAGATTCTTAGGACTTATTGCAAATAACCATAATATGCTTTCTATATTATAGCCTCAGAATTTTAAACCATCATATTGATTAGGAACTAAATAAGGATCTTCACATAGACAACATTATTTCAAAAAAGCATTTTTTTTTAAAGATCTATCCACCCAATGCATGCAAGAAACGGAACACAGGCCAGATACATGGGTGATGACTGGCAAGGGATCAAACTCTTACCACAGTGGCTGCTGATGCTTTATAGTGCAGTGCCTAACCCCCTATGCCACCAGGGAGGCCCCTCAAAAACAGTATTTTTTATTATTTACTATCTATATAATTTTCAGCAGCTCCCAAATGAAAAAAAAAAGTTATATCTGGCCCTCTGAATTATTGATATTCAGCCTTCTGATATTATAAAGACCTAAAATTCAGAGTATCCTCATATTACCATCACATGCATGATAGAACCATATGCTATGAAGAACCTGCAGGTGAATTTTTTAGCACAGCTAGAAGTACTTCTGTCATAGCTAGAAAGGACGGAGATGGGCACACCATGCTGTGGAGAACTTTCAAGAAGAAATTGAAGGAGGCCAGATGATAAAAATTTTTATCTTGCCTATATTTATAAGAAAAAGATGGCTTTTTTTGAAAATTGGAGGAAGTAGAAAGCTAATGAATTAATAAAGATATTTTCAGAGTCTATAATTTGGAAAACTGAACACAACAAGGAACCGTTTGGAAAGAAGTAGAAGGAAAATATTATTAGATTAGCATATTTGTCATTTGATGCCTCCTGTCATTAACAGGAGACTATAGGTTATCATTTTGTTGTTTTACCATCATAAAATAATTGATATTCACATTGAGGGCTTTGAATCACTGTAATGTTATGAAGTGCTTTAGGCATAATCAAAGAAAGATTAAATTGTGTTCAGTATAATTCTGTTGCTACATTGTCAATTACTATTGCTTTGTAAAAATAATAAATACATACTATTATCAGTTGTTACAAAGAAATTATTGTTTAAGATTATTACAGTATACCCTAATTATCCTAGTTATTTATAATCAGGATTTTATAAACAGGAGTTTAACACATGAAATCTGCACACATTATGTAAATCATTCTAAACATAATTGTCAGTGCAGACTTTTTTACAAGAGTCAATCAATTTGGTGAAAAATCAGTTAAGTGAGTAATTACTTTTAATTGCCTATTTAATGAATCCAATAGTTTAAATAATTTGTCTTGTATAGACATAGAATAAATATTTGAGCATTAATATATAAAGAAACAGAGGTATGTTTAGATTTCAGTACCTTCACTTTTTCAGGAAATATTTACAACTTGTGTGTGTGTGTGTGTGTGTGTAGAGATTGAGATTATGTTCAAAAGTAATGATTTGTAAATATTTTAATGTTGTAGCTGCCAAATTTCCAAGTTGGAATAATCGTATCATCACTTTCACTTAAAATACTATTCAGTAAAAGTGGCCAGATCACCTTGTAGCTCCATTTCCCAAATGTTTATCTTCAAGGAAACCAGGGCATTTCTGTATATTTTAAATACAATTTTAAGTTTGTCACCCAGACTATTAAGACTCTTATCAAATATTATAATTTAATAAAATTATTTACTATTTAAAGAAATTTATTTATATTGGAATTTGTTTTCTTTTTTTAACTTCATGTGTGACAGTGAAAAGGTCAAGCACTGTTAAATAAATTTGAAGCAACTGCCTAGGTGCATGTTTAGGTACCAAGAGTTTATCTACCATTGACTTTGACCATTTGAAATATCAACTGATGATAGGAAAAAGTCAAATAAAAGTAGTTACTTTGAAAATAATTCTATCTTCCTGGTCCCCTGGCACCTTGTAGACCAAAATTTACACTTTAAGAACATGTATATCATAGAATTAAGCATAGAAGGTAATTGTGTATTCTGAGGTATTATGTTCAAGACAATGTAGCCTTCACAAGTGTATTTGCTTTTTTTTTTTTTGGTGATATTTTGATGAAATGACTTAAAAGTCACTATCTAAAATTTAGGAAGTAATATATGTATAATCTTTCATCTTTGCAAATTTAGAGTGGAAAAAGTCAGTTCCTGGTCAAAGCGGTTTGGTTACCATTAAAATTGAAAGTCTGCTTTTGCCAATGAAATATTGCCCTTCACTTACTGAAATCCACATTTATTTTTACTACATGTCATGAAATAGAGTTGAAATACATCTTTGCAGTGTACCTAAGACATAATGAGAAATGTGACATTATAAGAAAAAAGTTGAATGATGATAGCCACTCCTAACAGCTTGATCCCATAATTTACTTATTGATGACAGAATAGCCACCATAACCTTCGGACTGTTTCTAAAGTGTCAGGGGATGGTGTCAGGAGAAATACATTGTGCTGTGTATGTAAAGATGATGCCCCTGATCCCATTATTTTAGTTATTCAATGTTAGTGATGGACAATTTTTTCCATTTACCTTCCCTCTGCTCCTTTAATTATTCATTTTTGAAGAAAATCTTTGGATTGAGAGATCAGTCTATGGAAAATGGCTGAAGATATCTGGTTGTAAGAATGGGCTTCTTATTCTTAGTCACATATTTTCATTGGCTACAAATGGCATAAGGAAAATTTAAGTAAATCACTAAATACTTTTTCAAATCCCTAGTAGCTTTAATTTGATTGGTCCATCAAAAATAAAAATAACCATAAAATCAAACTTTGTTTTTTTTAGTGTTTCAGTTTTAAACACAAGGGATACATTTAAAATTATATCCTGAAACAGATGTTCAATATATGCCACAGATACATAGATGATTTTCATAATTATCAATTAAGTGCTCACTGACTGCATATGGTAGGTATTATAAGGATATCAGAAAGTGTAAATATTGAAGCACATTGAAAAGTGCAAGAAAAATTGTCATAAAATGGAAGACTATATTTTCTTGCCATTTTGCTTTGTATAAATAATTGGAACATTTTAGTAGTATAGCTGTGTATTAAAATTATTGCTAAAGTTCTTTCTCAATTATTTTTGAATATTTCAATATTTTAGTGTGGGAGAAATAAAACCTTTGTATGTACCCAACCCTAAAAGTTTGGTGATAGACATATATAAATATATGTATTTAATAGTGATAACATTATATATAATATATGTACTATATATAATATATATGACCACTAATTGTATACATAAAGCATTGTCAAAGCAACACACACTTGCTATATAAATGTATGTTTGTATTACTTTCATAATGCCTTAAACAACTAATTTTTTTGGTTAATCTTTTACAAATTTTATACTCTCAAGAGATTTCTTTTAAATCTATTTAAATCTATACTACCTAATTATATTAGATCACATTATTTATAATAGTCAAAGGTTGAAACATATCAAATATCCAGCAGGATTAATGGATTATCACATCATCACATTTTGATATGTTTATACCACCAGATGCTTTCCAACCATAATATGAAATAGTGATGAACATATTCTAAGTAAAACTAGCCAAAAACAAAAGGTTACAGATTGCATGATTCCATTTAAACAAAATATCCAGAATAGGCAATACATAGAACCAAAAAGCAGTTAGTTTTTTTCTAAGAACTTTTGGAAAAGGAGGAATGGAGAGTGTTTTTGGTGTAGAGTGTTTCTCTGGAGTGATTAAAAGGGGTTGAAACTGGAGAAAGGTAGTGGTTAAACAGCATTACAAATGGGAAAAATTCCAGTGTACACCCTAAAATGGTTAGATGAATGTTATGTGAATTTTACCTTCATTAACTACACCTACACATATACATGAACTTGACTCAGTCCTTCAGTATGAAGTTTTAGCCATTGTGTATCTTCTGTAAAAAGTGATATTGAAAAATATGCTTGCTTTTCTAAAATTTGTGACTTGAAATTACAAGATTAATCCAGTTCTTATTTTGGGATCTATAATAGTAAAATATGCATCTGACACACATGTTTATCATATAGAACTCTATTATCAGAAAATTTTCAACTGAAAGTTCACTGTATTGCTGATGGAGTTTGAGATATGTCATAAGGAATAACTGCATTTAAAATTCTTAAGATAGGGCTTCCCTGGTGTTGTAGTGGGTTAAGCAACGCACTGGGAAGCAAACCACAGCCACTGCAGCATGAGTTTGATCCCTGCTGCCAGCCAGGGAAGGGCCCCACATGGGGCAGCAGAACTCTCCTGCCTCGCCCACTGCTGCCCACGGCAGTGTGTTTTGTCAGTCTGCCTGTTCTGCTCCACACTCTGTCTGGTGAATCCTCTCACCTCCCGCTACTCTGGCCTGTACCCCAGCTCTTGTATGCGTAAATAAATAAATCTTAAAAATTAAATAAATAAATAAAAGATAATTAAATTCTTAAGATAGGCCAGTGAGATATTTTTTACCTTCAATATCCAGCTTTTCAAAATATGCTCCTCTCTTGGGTAGAGTGAATCAAGAAATCTGTTTGTGTTTTCTTATTTTTCTAGTATCAGAATTCAATTAGACATAACCCTTAAAACATTTGTCTTTTTCTGACTTAAAAACCTTATTTGAGGGTTAATGTAAAGGATCCATTTGATTGTATTTTCTGAAAAACTATCACCATATGCTATCTCATGCGTATCTTCAGCAATGGAATGGCACTTCAGGGAGTTTCTTGATTTAAGCAAAAAAGAGCATGAAGCTGTTGCTCTGTCTTTCTTAGTCTATAGGGAACTAAAGGAAGAATACCAGGTGCTTCCTTTAGTAAGTTTTTGAGTACTTCTATTTGGAAAAATATGACAAACTTGAAATGTAAGAAACATTTTATGACAGATATGACAGAGATCAGGGATTTTTTTTCTCTGGAAAAAAGGAAAATAGCATAACAGAAAGAATTTACAATGAGTGCCTGAAATTTATTGGTGGGAGAATGGTAACCATGATCTTGATTTTTTTTTCCATAAGATTTCCTGGTCTTAAATACCTTTCCCTCAAGATTGTGTTAGGAGTCTAGTATTTCTGACATAACACATGTCAGGGCAAGGTCACACATAACAGGACACTTGAAGAAGTACCAATGGACTGGGGAATATAGATTTTAATATCAACAGGTTCAAGTTGCTGACAGATTGGACATACTTGCTAAGACATCTGATCCCACAGGAAAAGTATATTTCAGAATTTGATAGCTGATCTGACTGTTACAGTGTACTGGGAAAAGAAAAGGAAAGGCTATGTTAAGGCTGAATGGGCTTATAATTCTCAGATTAAATTTTGTGATTCTGCTAGACTTTAATATTCAAAAATATTTTATAAACTAAGGTGAAAATTAAAGTTTTTTCATCAGTCTGATTGTATTGTGAAACTACTGCTATAAAAATGCATATACATATGTATTAGTTAATAAATGAATAAAAATTATGTAATTCTTTTAAAGTTATATAAAATTACCTGCAAATTGTATATACATTAAGTTAGGTTTTTCTTTGTGTCTACTAATATTGTCAATGTCACAATTATCAAGGAAAAATATCAAAACAGTAGTTCTCTTAGATGCATTAAAATTAAATCAGATAATGTAATGCTTCAATATATTTTCCAGTACATTACTGTGGATGTTTATAATAGCAAGAGATATTCCATCTAAGGCATCAAAAATGAGAACTTTCTGTCACTGGTAATTAGTGATAATACACGATTGCAAGTGAGGGTCTTGATTAACTTCCAAAAGAAAGGAGGCTGCTTTGAGAACATGTGACAGAGTATTTAAGAATTTTCTTTGAGTTTTCATGTTCAAGAGCTAAATCTGTTTCTTTCCAATCCTTAGAACTTAGAAAAAAATGAAAGAACATAATAATAACATATCAATATATCCATATAATTTCAAATAACAAAATGTGGAACATTTATATTAATATGTTACATAGCTAGCCATATCCCCTTTTTACATATAGCTGTGTCTATATATTGTGCATCTATATACACATGTGGATATACTATTTATATAACATACATGAATTTTAAAACTTTGGTAAATTTTATTTAGAATTAATAAAACAAAGTCTATAAACTAAATTATAAAAAGAGATTACATCAAATTATAGATAAATTATTTGTTAATATACTAATTAAAACTTAATATTATATTTCAATGATTAGCCTTTTTTAATAGGAATATTGGGGCATTTTTGGTATATGGTAAATATACAGAAAACTATAAAATTCATCTTTTTTGCAATTGCTATGATTGATATTAAAAAGACATCATGCGCTTGTGCTTCCAACAGTTAGAAAATTAAAATAAAACTCAAGATCTCCTTAAGATCTGGTTTTAAATTCTGGTTATGTTACATAGAAATGAAGCCATCATTTTTTATTACTGAAACTTCATAAAGACAAATATTTCCTTACTGTCCTCAGAAATATCTCCATTTCAAAGTTTTCTGGCTGTCCCCCTCACCCACTTCAGTTGTTTTGGTCCATCCACATTTGAAGTTACATAGAGAACAAAAAAAGTTGGTAATGTGGAGATAGGGACATGCAGATAGTTAATCTTTGCATTTGTATTTAAAGCACTAGTGATGTTTGGGGGGTTGGGGGGGTTCAAAGAGATCATTAACCAGTTTGAGTTTTTGCAGACTGTTCTCAACTTTTTTGGGAGCTGCCAAATCAGGACCACTATAAAACATTTATCTCTGTAACTATCAACTACTTCAATTTAGTTCAAGCTATTTAAAAAGTAGATATAATTAAAGAGAAGAGATCATTTTCAATTTCAAAACAATGAATGTAAAACTAAATTATTCCCTTTCTGAATCAACAGTCAGATTTTAAACATCATCTAGAGGTTGTATATAAAACATGTGTTTTTTAATATGCTACAAAAGATTTTTCAGGGAATATTGAAAGATACATATTTCTTCTTTACTTTGCTCCTTGCTACTCTGTTTTCCTTGATGTTACTTTTCTGTCTCCTTTATTTCTCTGTCTCTCCTAAAATATTTTACATGGTGACAGCAAGGAATTAAATTTATTATATGAAATATAAAGGCCAATATGATATATATATATATACACACACATAGATATATACAGATATGGGTGTGTGTGTATACAGTTTATTCATCTGGATAGAACATTTATAAAACCAGGAATTGAAGTTTACATCTTAGCAAACAAAAATTACTGCACATAGAATGGATTAATGTATGCCTCCATTTTTAACCCTACCATCTTTATGATTACTAAATACTAACCAAAACTAGCAAATATATTGAATAACCTTATTATCGATACTGAATTGCAAAAATCAATGTCTCTTAGCACCTCCATGATCTCCAATCTACTAATCTGCTTATCTAAGCAGTTTTCCTTGATTCTCCAAACTTAATAACATCTATTTGTGCTTTTATTTCCCTTAATTACCTATTGTTATAGAGGAGAAGGAAAAATTAAGGATTTAATATACCATGTTTATATAATTTTTATTATATAAAAATAAAAATAGATTCTTGATAGTCATATAAGCAGGTTTTATAGATCTTTTAAATTTTCCCGATGGTTGTTGAATGAATACATTCAAAGCTAGAGTTAACATAAATAGTTGTAGTTTATTTTACATTACATATATAGTATATTTGCATATATAGTATTCCTTTTTTGTTTTAAAGACCAAAATAAAATTGAATATTCCATTTCATCTAAACTGAAGAATTGGAAAAAAAAAAACATGAAAAGAAGCCAGGAATAATAAAAACTATAGCAAATTTACTTAGTGGAAATACATATTTATTTATGCATACAAGAGCTGGGGTATAGGCCAGAGGTGTGGGGGGGTGAGAGGATTCACCACGGACAGAGCAGGGAGCAGAACAGGCAGATCAACGGAAGTACACTGTTGAAGGGAGCAGTGGGCAAGACGGGAGAGGTCTGCCTCACCATGTGGGTACCCTCTCTGGCCAGCAGCAGGGATCGAACTCGTGCTACAGTGGCTGCGGTTTGCTTCATAGTGCGTTGCTTAACCCACTGCGCCACCAGGGAGGCCCACCATCCAATCTTAAAAACCCTAATTTCTAAAAACCTAGTATTTCTAGTTAATTAAAAGTAATGATCATTTTTAGAAGAATTTTTTTAGAGAAAAACTGTCTGCATAGTGTTTGTTCATTAACTCCCAAAATTAGTTTTATTGCTTCTTAGTTGCATAAAGAAGCATCCTTTAATAATAATAGATCATTTGAATCTCCAGATTATGTTTTCACCCATTTAGTATTCATAACTCTAATTCATCATTGAAAACAAAAATCATAAAATACTTTCTTAGCCATACAAGGATAAACTTATGTTAATAATCATTAAGATCATTATATTAATTTTATGTTTCAGCTATGACTTTGGAATATACTCTTTAAGATTCCACAATTAAAAGGATATGTATATATCTAAATATATGTATATGGATGATAATATCATTATTATTTTTTAAAATATGGACAATCAGATGAAATCTTATTTCCTGCAGTTCCTGAAATGTAGAGTCCAGTCTTGGTAAGATACACATTTATTTAAATACTAGATAAATATCACAAAGTACATGGTATCTGTAGATGCTGCTAATACCTGTAGTAGACACATTCTTGTATTACTATAACCATTTCTTAATAAGATATCCTTTCTAAATGTTGGATATATAAAAATATATCAGATATATAGTGGGATGCTACTTAGCCATGTAAAAAATGTGAAATCTTCCATTGTGACCACATGGATGGACCTTGATTGAAATAACACAAACAAAATAAAGCAAAACTAAAATAATAAAGAAAAAAAATGGTGGTTACAACAGGGTGAGTGTTGGAGGTTAGAAAAATTGATGAAGGGAACCAATAGATAGAGACTTTTAGTAACAAAATAAATAAATCAAGGAGAGGTACACTGTGGGAACTGTAATAGAAACTATGGTATTGCAAATTTTAAAATTGTTCAGAAAATATAGTAAACATACTTTTTGTGATCACTAACTGAAAAGTATAAAAATGTAGAATCATTGTACACATGCACTAAAATAATGATGTATGCCATTTATACTTCAATTTAAAATATTTTTAATAAGATGGTCCTTTGGGTCTCCCTGGTGGCACACTGAAACAAACCTCAGCCACTGCAGCACGAGTTCGATCGCTGCTGCCTGCCAGGCAGGGGACCCACATGGCATAGCAGACCTGTCCTGCTGTGCCCGCTGCTCCCCTCAGCAGTGTACTTCTGTTGATCTGCCTGTTCTGCTCCCGGCTCTCTGTGATGAATCCTCTCACCCCCCCACAACTCTAGTCTGTACCCCAGTGCTTGTATGCATAAGTAAATAAATCTTTTTTTTTTAAAAAAGGGGTTTCCTTTAAAATGTGCCAAATTGTACTTTGACACATAATTTTAATATTATATTAGTTCACCTATAAATATTAGGATACATTTACAATATTCATCTATGTATGATATAAGCACAATGGAATTTTTTTAGTGCCATATTAAAATTTAATAGGTATTTACAAATACATTAGCTCTACATCATTACTGTCTATAGCGTTAATCCATTTCACTTTCAGATTTTCAATTGTATATTTTTCCATATTGCCCAATTCAAAATTATTGCATGTTAACATATTAGGCAATGTAATAAATTCTAACATTTTGTTATTATTAAGTAAAAGTAGAAGTTTACATATGGTATACATAACACAAATATAATTTTAATGAAGTTTAAAGAAAATTCTATGATACTTAAAAATATTATGCTTTTGACAATTTCCACTTTTTATGTTAAAACATAATCTTAGTTGAAAATTGAATTTATATTCAATTATCTTTTAAATAGGAGTATATGTTTATAAAAATGAATAGAGAAACATAATTGAAGCCATATTTATATGTTTGCCAAAGGTATTTAAGTACAACTTGCACTGATACTGTTAAGAAAAAAGTTAAATTCATTTTTAGAAGTGTCATTTTAAAACATATATACCTATTTCAAACACAAAAGATGTATCATATTTTGTGTAGTTCTTCCTCTTCTCTACGAGGACTGTTATCTGTAATATTAATTTGATTAAAACTTGAATGTAATATTCATTTCCATTGAAACTGGAATAACAAAGAAACATTTTGATACCAGTATACCTTGCACACAGTTTTACCTCTGACCCTTTCTGTTGAAGTCTATTGCCTTTACACACTCTGTGTGATTTGTTTTTTCTGTTCTTGTGGGATTTTATTTTTATTTCTTTTATGTATACTAACTACGTAAATGTAAATGTAATCACATTAGATGAAAAAGAACTAAGAACTGCTGAAGTAGAAGTAAATAATATCATTAAAGACAGTTGAGAGTGCTCAATACTAGTAAGCATTGCCTGAGGAAGCAAACTGTACTTTATATCAAACTTATGCTCAGCAAGATCTGCATAAGCCTTAGGAAAGGATCAAGTAGATGAAGTCCTTAGACAAAATATTTAAGAAGCTACAGGGAAGATATTCTTTTTTTTTAAAAGATTTATTTATTTATGCATACAAGCACTGGGGTACAGGACAGAGGTGTCGGGGGTGAGAGGATTCACCACAGAGAGCGGGGAGCAGAACAGGCAGATCAACAGAAGTACACTGCTGAGGGGAGCAGTGGGCACAGCAGGAGAGGT
>JAGFMF010011702.1:2738885-2762645 GCA_019455555.1 Galemys pyrenaicus | reverse complement strand
AGGGGAGCAGTGGGCACAGCAGGAGAGGTCTGCCACGCCATGTGGGTCCCCTCCCTGGCCGGCAGCAGGGATCGAACTCGTGCTGCAGTGGCTGCGGTTCTCTTCATAGTGCGTTGCTTAACCCACTGCACCACCAGGGAGGCCCAGGGAAGATATTCTTAAATGTAATTTCAGTAGCAGAAATTATTCTTATTTTATTTATCAATTAATGGCAATGTGATCAGTTTGCACACCAGTCTGAAAAATTATCTTCCCTAGAGCCCACTGAGGTTACTGTATACTTCATATACATATAGGTCTCACTGTATCCATTTTGGTCAGTAACCACATCTGTGCCTTGTATAATTTACCAAGAGAATGCACAATGAAAGAAGATGGGCTAATGAATAATTATAGATATGTGTAATTAAAAGTAGGAGACAATTATTATACTTGGCATTTCTCAAATAGGAATATATTTCACCCAGGTGTGAAATGTCTAGAATGGGAACAAACTGTATTTTCAGAAAATAATAACAAGTATTGAATATAGTGTTTTAAGTGATCTTGTACAAATTATTTAACTTTCTTAAACTAGCTATTTTCACTTGTAATATTATCTAGCAAACTTTCTCACAGTATTTTTTTATCATGAACATGCATGTTCAATGTTAGATGAAATAATTCCTAAAAGATTCCTAAAAGATCATTTAGGCTAACGTGAAATCCTTGATCAAAGTTCAGTAAAAACATTGTTTTATAAAATAGTAATGACAATTATATCCCCAATAAAATGAAGAGTATGTAAAAGAGAAAAATATATGAACATAAAAAAGTAAGCAATGAAATGGAAAGATTTTAAAAACTTTTTTTCTCTTGATATATATTTTCTCTGGATACTATAAAAGATTTAAATGTGCTGATGATCCATTTGTAATAAACAACTTTAGTGGCCAGACTATGGTCTCTTAATATTACTTCCAACTAAATTAAAGTTAATCTAAATATTACATAAAACAGTTAAATATAAAATCTAACACTGGTATTTTGTAGTTTAACAAAAGAGACAAAAGAGTTGTAATATTTATCTAGAATTATAAAAATAAATCTGCAAAGATTTAAAAAACGAAAAAAAAGGATGTTACTAAAAGTTGCTAATGCTAGTTTCATGTGAAAAGATGCAAGAGTCAATTTAATTGGATATCACATTATTCTAATATTGTAAAAAAAGAAAGAATAAATAGCAACTGGATTGAAATATCTTATGTACTGAAAAATCCATGAATTTATTAAACGTTAGATCATTACAGGATTATTTTGAAAAGTGAAAAAGAAAACAATTGAAAATTTATCCTGACTTTCCTCTATATATTATATGTCAGATAATTCAAAAAATGAGAAAATCAAAGGTATAAAAGTAGGGAAAGTTTGAATTTTACAATCATCTTTTTTAAAACTGTCATGAAATAATGAATCTAACCAAAAATATTAAGAGAACTTTATGAATCATGCTGACACCTCTGTATTTCTTTGATCAATTTTGACAGAAGGTGAGCAATCTGATAGTTACCTGTTGTAATGAAATAGATATTCAACATCTTTTATTAAGTAATAATGGACCAAATTAAAGCATTCTAACATCTAACACTATTAAATATATAAGGAGACTAAAAAGAGGTGCTAAAGGAATTTAAGAATCAACCAACCCCTGAAAGACATACTCTATAAGAATAATATGTTACTTTGAATTCCCAGAAAGTGATCCTGACACAATATTTTAGTGTAGAGACCACAAAACGACCTGGGAAAGTGATTGGGGAGGGAAGACAGTAGTAAAACCTGTATTATCAAGAGCTACCACCGGGGGGAACCAAAGTTTAATCCCATCATGCTAGAAAACTCTAGGAAAAGGTGTGCCAATAACCTGCAGAGGCATTCCATCTAGAGGCAGGAGAGCAGGACTGTTTGTCTGCCAATAGCCATCCTTTCTTGGTTAGAAAATTGATTCCGGTTTTCCCTTCATGATTCCAGTGACTGTCTGAAGCTTTAAAGGAAGCCCTCAGGCCAAGAAATAGGGTATGAGTACATTAAAAAGGTTAAGTCTAGAGATACGGGCACTTAATTCACTATTATCTACTATAGAGGAATCAATGTTTTCAGCAAATACCTGGGATGGTAGTGGAATTAAGAGGGAGGCAACATATTTACATATTAAAAGAAACTCCATAGACTAACAAGAGATGTACATATTCATGATCTTGATTATGGTGACTATATATGTGGGTACAGGTATGTAAAAACTCTTAAAATTAAAGAATTTGAATGCATGTAGCTTATTAAGGTGAATTTTAACAATAGTTAGTAAAAACTTAAATTGCATGGGCAGGCTAAACAATAATCATTTGAATCTTGATTAGAAGAAAGCAGATTTTAAAACACATTTGTATGATAATTTAAAAGCATAGACTGCAGATTGACTTTATATGATATTAAAGAATTGCCCTTAGTTTTGATGAGCACCATTTTGGTTAAGTGATTGTATTACAATATTAAGTTAGATATAATGTCTGTGATCTCTAGTTAAATACAGTTGTAAAAAGGAAAAAAGTTTGGACATCAGAAAAAGCAAGAATAGGCACAGATAGTTTATTTTGCCTTTCTACTTTTTCTGTTCTCCTTAATTTTATTTCAAGTGTTCATAATAATAATGTTAAAGATGGAAATATTAAAAACTAACAAAAGAAAAAAAAAGATATTTACAATTTTTTTTCCAAGTTGGTAGTAAAACATACTTAATTACGGTAGTTTTAACATAACTAAGCTTTTGTTTTGATTTTTATGGATGTGTGGCTTTTGAAAGTATGTATCATGATTTATACAATGGTGCCTCTATTGCTAAATGTATAGCAAAATCATTAAAACTATTGGAGGAAAAATTCTATATACAAAATTCATTTATTTTTAGTTTTCACATCTGTAGTTCATAGATTTTAATCATTTAAATATGTTTTTGGTAAAATATGGTAAATCTGATGAGACATTCTGAATTACATTTAGCTAGACATTGGGACACTATGTTCTTCATGTAAATGTCATTAATTGCTTTGTATAAATTTGGTTTTCCTCTTTGCCTTTAACTTTTGTTGCACTTCACTGACTAGCTAAGTGTAGAGTCAGTCTTGTTATGTTTTTAACAATATATTTTTACCATTATATAGTTCATTCCAAATTAAGATTAGATTCTCTTTTTAAAATTTCAACTATTATGATGTAGAAACTGAATTTTTCAGTAGTCTATATGGAAATATATTTTGCTACCACCTGTGTTGTACACACAACCTGTTTTACCATGCACCTTCACCTTAAAACAGGGTCCCTGTTTAATTCCCATAATAATACATTTTTTAATTATGTAATTCGAGGATCATATTGACAGTCAAGTCTGTATGGTAGTAGAACCTATAATGTGGCAGAACTTCTGAAATGCAAATATAATGACAGAAATTGTATTTTATATAATTATAGGAAAAAATGGGGTGAGGGATAAAGATAACTTGGAAACTCAGCTAATTTAATGTGCAGTCAGTCCAATGCAGTGTGTGGAAAATCCAATCAAACATTGGCATTTTCTGTGAGAAATGTACTTTTAATACAACTTAATAAGTAGAGAGGAAGACAGTCTGCTAAAAGAATAATTTCATTTTTTATTCAAGATAACTGCTATCTTCATAATGATGAAAGCTTTCTTATATGTATGAGACAAAACTGAGCTATAATGAGAATATTTGTTTTTTCTAGACTAGCAAATAAATGAACTATAAGTAATGTGCTCCAGTTTGAAACTCTATTTGCATGCTCAAAATAAGGACTTTGTGGAGGTCTGATATATCTTTGAGCGCCTCTGCATGTCCTTCAGTCATTAGAAATGAATTTATAGGTGTTGAGGGGCAAAGAGAGACTACGGTTCTATTTATATTCTATAATATAGTGGCATTGTCATGAAACCCTGAGGCTAAACTTTCTAAGGAAAATAATGTCTACAATGAATAAACTAGAAAAGAAACTAATCTCAAAAGAACCCAATTGACACTAAACCAAGTGAAACAACTTAAAGAGTTTTGCATGGAGATTTAAGAAAAAATCATGAGACAAAATGAAGGTACAATTAAAATGCATTTAGTAATCAAAAGACAATTTGAATGAGTTCTCATCTAGCTATTCTAAGGGATTGAAAATATCAGTTAGTATCATCCTTGAACTGTGGCTATTAAGAGGTCTTCAGTTACGTATTCCAATGCCTGGAATTCATTACTGTCATTATCTATAATGTAGGTGATATTTCTGCTCTCTAAATCAATTACTTAATTATGGCTTATAAGTAAAGAAATCCTTGTTTGAAAAGAGATTTTGAATTGAAAGTGATTTTAACATTGTACTTTACGTATTTGATCCCATGAAAGACTACTTTTAGTGATACTAAAATTTTGTTAACTATCCATATTCTTGTTAGCATTTTTTTATTTTAATAAAAGATGATTTGAGATAGAGATATAAGGAAATGCTATAAGAAGTTTTTATAAATGGCACACTGATTTATTCCAAGTAGTCACATAGTTATTTGCTAAGTGAAACTAAAGTCTCTTCTCATATATCTAACATCTGATATTAGTAGTTATGGACTTAATATTTGGGGAAACAAATATTTATCGAATGGTGCCCATTTTCCTGAGAAGCATTAAAATGTACTTCCAGGAAAATAACACTACATTTAACTGTTTTTAAATAGTAAAATGAAATTTTCTTTTTGCTATTTACAGATTTTGTACTTTTCTGAAAATTCAAGCAACTCAGTAAAATTGAATTTAGCTTCCCTGTATCTTACTTATCTGAAATTATCTAGTCACTGGAAATTGTAAAATAAAATCACATTTAAAAAAACACACTTCATTATAGGCTATCACTGTTGAAAAATGTACCTTACTACTCTGTGTGCTTTTTTTTTATGAACATGGTTGCTTCTGTTTCTCTATTGAGTAAATTTCTATTATTTTAGTTTGTTATATGTGTCTTAGTCCATCACAAGTATGAACTCTTTGATCAATAAATTCATCTTTTTCAGGAAAAGTATCAAGTACGTAGATTCAGTTTTGTTCAACAAAAGTTATTGAATACTGTGTTTTAATAATTATACCTTAGTATGCTAGAAATAAAAAGATTAATGTAGATACCTGTGTTAATATAGATATTAATTACAGTGCAATATAACATGAATATATGAATTAAAAGAAATATAAAAATGATAAGATCTTGCTAAAGACAGGAATTAATTCTACTATAATACTATATTGGCAGTAGAAAAGGAAAAAATATTGCAAATTTTCATACAAAAGAAGCAGTTACACAATGCTCATGTAGGCAGAGTATATAAGGCAGGACAAGTATGTTACAGGCCTGGATCTTCTGTAGCACTAACAATGGTTTTGAACCCACCTAATAAGGAGAGTGGGAAAGAGTAATTGATAAGTGCTCAGCCTCTGTCTTGAAAGCCAGCACACAAAATTTCAGTTTCCAAGATATTCTTTTATCTACAAAATGAATATAAACATAATAGGTCACTAACCAGGTGTCCAACCTAACCAGGTCACTATTAAGACTTGCTTAGATATGATGTAAGATAAATATTCAGCAAGGGTTAACACTCTAGCTTTCATTATTGTTTCTCAAATTCTTCATATACTACATTTCCGGTTGTCTGTTGGGAAGGTATGCTCCTAGCTCTGCTGTATTTAATTCTATGTTTATTGTTAGCCTGTGCTTTCTTTATTCTCTTTTCTCCACCAAGTGTACACTGGTTTTCCACCTTTCACAGATTCATAAACTGTTGATTCACTAGCAGTGTTTACCTTCTCTTCTCAAGCATGATGTTATTCTTTTACATATCTATTGACATTGAAATGGTATTATAGAGGGAAGTAAGTCAGATACATCTCTTTAGTACGTCATCTCAACCATTGCCTGATGCCATCTTTTGAGAAATTATTTGCAAACAGTAACAACAAACCCAAGCAGCAAAAAGACAGATATTGTAGCTAAGAAATTTGTCTTGTTTCCCCAAGCCATGTGTGTGTTTGTTTTATTTCATTTAGTTTCAGTGTTTGATTTTATTGTAGTATATATATACCCATTGAGATAATGGTTATATAACAATCTTCAAAGGTATAATTAAAAATGTATATGACAGGGCCTCCCTGGTGGCCCAGTGGGTTAAGCAACGCACTATGAAGCAAACCGCAGCCACTGGAGCACAAGTTTGATCCCCGCTGCTGGCCAGGGAGGGGACCCACATAGCACAATAGACCTCTCCTGCCTTGCCCGCTGCTGCCCTCGGCAGTGTGTTTCAGTCAGTCTGCCTGTTCTGTTGCTGGCTCTGTCTCTGGTGAATCCTCTCACCTCCCTGGACTCTGGCCTGTACCCCCGCTCTATATGCATAAATAAATTAAATCTTTAAAAAAAATGTTTATGACAGGGTTTTCCCATATAATCAAGAGAGAAAGGATCTATTTGATTTTTTTGTGGGCCTTTCTGAGACTTCATAAGGATCTTGACACATACTATGAGAAAACACTATCAATTAAAAGAAAACTATAAGGAAACATAAAAAAATGTAAAAATATTTTTAAAACTATTAGTTGTAAAATTATTTCAAATTAGTTTATTAGTCAATTAGTTCAATTATTTTTAATTTAAATTAATTTTTAAAATCCCTAAAACTTAAATCATTTGTATCAATAGCCAGTTTGATTTTTTTTTATTTATTCATATAAGAACTATGGTACAGGCCAGAGGTGTGGCGGGTGAGAGGATTCACCAGAGGCAGAGTGGGGAAGAGAACAGGTAGATTGACTAAAATATACTGCAGAGGGGAGCAGCAGAAGAGACAAGAAAGTTCTGCTGCACCTTGTGGGTCACCTCCCTGGTGCCAGGTATCAAATTTGTGCTGTAGTGGCTGTGGCTACTTCATAGCGTGGTGCTTAACCCGTTGAGCCACCAGGGAGGCCCCAATGACTGATTTCTTTTAAGAATTCTTCTTTAGCGCTATGGGTGTTTGGTGGTGGGTGCGATGTAGTAACTATCTGAAGAGATATGAATTTCTACCTCTGAATCACATACAGTGCTAGAAAACAATGTTAGCTCAACAAAAAGACATCTTTCTCCTTTAAGGTGAGCATAGAAATATGTCTCAGTATGGGGTGCTGAAGGAAAATTGCAGAAAAAAACGGCTTTTAGTGTGGACCAGATCAAGGAACCTGAGGTGAGGCCGCTGGTAGGGCTCTCGGTACAAGTCCAGAATGTGTCCCCTTGGTGACTTACAGTCCCAACATGGCCAACACCTTTCCTTACCCTTTTCAAATTGAAACTAGAGTCCCCATATGTCATATGTGCTAAAGGACTTCGGCACACTCAAATGCCTGTAAATCACTGAGTAATGTAGAAACTGAAAACTGGTGAAACTGGTGATGGAAAAATGGGTTTATGTGGAACCTTATCAGGGCTGCAGCCCAGGAGACAAATTCAAAAATCCCTTGAAAAGAATTCTGAGGTTTTAGGCAAGAGTGGTGCTCATATACAACCACAGAGGTAACAAAATGAGATATTTCTCCTTAGGTCAGCTATGCAATTAAGGTCAATAGTTAGACAAGTAACAACAGATGTAGTGATATGCAAATTAGCTAGGGTTAGTTGAGTTGTGATTAGTTAGATTTTAATATCTGGGTGGTTTGTTGTTTAATGAAGGAGTGGCAGTTCTTTGTTTCAGTTCCTTCCCAAAGGTTGGAAATGCATGTCTGGGCATGTGTGGATAGGCATGGTAATACCTAGAACCTGCTTTTCAGTAGCTACCTCACTCGGTTTTAGTAATCCTGATTCAATAGCTCCATATTATTACTTGTACTGCAGGCCTACCAACAGTTTCTGATTCACTGCTCCCCAGTAAGCATCCTGGAAAATGGCCTATTGCTTGCCATGTAACTCACATCATGATGCTTCTATTGGGCCACATCAGCAAACTTTAGTACTTTCCAGGGAGCTGAGCCATACTTTCTCCAGGAAGGTCTTAGTCCTTTTTGAATACTACTCTCCTTCAGTACTGGCATACCATACAGAATGTCCTGATATATTATAGTTGGCTTTGTACATAGTGAGTAATGCTTTATATTAAATAATCCTTGAATAACTTACTGTGTAGTTTTTGTCTCCTGCTTAGATACAAATTTCTTCCCAATTTAATTTTCTCACTCACAAAGTTTGGAACTCACATGCTTCTTGAAATTTATATCAAAGTAAGGCAACTCTTGGGGAATACATTGAAATATTTCAAAATATCACTTCAGTTATGGATAAGTTTAATAGTATACAGAATGAATGTGTATTTTTTGGAAAATAGTGTCATAATTAAAATATTGCAGATGGGTTCCTGAATAGAAAAAAAAAATATGTCTAACATAATAGAGTTCTTTGAATAGCCAGTTGACATCAAGAATTCTGAATTTAAAATTGCTATCAATTTACTGATGCCTTTGACATTATCCTATATTTACAGTGGTAGCTGGGTGTCGTTATACTGGATTAAAAAATGAGGTGAAAATACATATGATAAAAACCACTGCAGTGTGTGTGTACATATTTATAGTTAAGATATATATCTATATATTTGAAATTTTGTAAATCTTTTCCTCATATTTTCATAATTCAATTTTTGAAAGTGAAAAATAGTTATTTATGATTTAATATATTTTAAAAAGTGGTCATAATTGATCTGAGATTATGCACACTCCTCAGATTATATCAGAAGTACTAAGATTCAAGCAAATTTTGCATTAATTCAGAAAAATAAACTTACAGATCTCTGAGCTGAAATACTGTTAAACTGCTAAACAATAAAATCAACCTATAAATTACATTTCAGGCCTACAAGGGTAACTCCATTTGAATTTAGTTTAAATAGTAGCCTTAGTAGTTTCAACTGTTAGAAAATAGGGCTAAATATGATAGCTATATAAAGTAATAATTTGGCATTGCTTCATTTTGAAAACTTAGTTCCATCTGCTCCTGATCCCAGGACCTTGGTTCTAGTGCTATTCTGAGTGCCAGTGCCCCAACCAGAGATCTATAAGTCTAAAAGAATAACAGGAGGATTTCAGTAGCCTTCACTTGTGAAGACTCCAATAGTACTCTATTGTATTTATCTACCTGACCTCAACTGATGGAGCTGCATGGAGATTATGCCACTATACCTCCCAGGAACCAGAGATGCTATACACAATTGAGCTAGCAACTTTTGCTGTCACCTCCAGATGAGTCTTTCTCCACTAAAAGAGGTCAATGAAGAATTTCAGAGGTGACTGTTCCCTGAGATATACTGACATAAATATAGTCATTAGTGACCAAAAAAAAAAAAAAATCAAGGAAAGATGATACAACCAAAGGAGTGCAATATTTTCTCAGTAACTTATTTGGAAGAAATAGAGATAAAATAATCTAAAAATTAATTCACAATAAGTTTTTGAAAGAAATTCAGTAAAATTCAAAGGAACACAGGTAAATGATCCACCAAAGTAAGGACAACAACAAGAATCATAAAAATGAGTTAAATAGAATTTCTGAATTTGAAAATATAGGAAATGAAATGAAAAATGAAGTAGCTTCACCATTACATTTATTCAAGTTGAAGAAAGAATCTGCAAACTTAAAGACATAACTTATCCTTGATATGATCCAGTTAAAAGAAAAAGAAATGATGAAAAAGAATAATGAACCTACATTAATTATTGTATACCATCTAGAAAAACTATAGTCACATTATATAATTTCCAGAAGAAAGAGATGTAAACATATTATTTAAAGAAATAATAGTTGAAATATTCCAATTCTGGAGAAGGATATAGCCATCCAGATACATGAAGATTTAAGATCTTCAAATAGATTCACCTTAAGGTGATCTTATTACAATCAAGCTCTCAAAAACCAAAGACAAAGGGTTTTGAAAACAGCAATAGAGCAAGTGTTAATCTCATAAAAGGGATTAATAAGGATATTTTATGACTTAGTTGCTCTTATAGTGCTATAATATTTTATATATGTATACTTCACAATCAATAACATCTTCAGAGCTAAAAAAATCAGAAAATGTTTTACCTCTGGTTACAGCCACAGATGGAAAACTAAATCCCTTCCTCCAAATAATACTCAAATCAATATTAAACTATTAGTATGTCATACAAAAGAGTCCATATTTTACATGATTTTTTTCATCATTTGTATGATTCCACCTCTGATTATTGTCATGTTGATCATGTGTCCTACTGATCTATAAATTCTTTCTTCATTTTTACTGCTTAATTGTCACACTTTATTGGGGTAGTAAGTGTAAAACAGTCAATATTATTCATTGATATTAGCTAATTTTTCTTCAATTAATTTAGTGTTCCAAAACATTTGAGTTGTTTATGATTTTTAAAATAAAATTCATATAAAGAAAAATCATTCTTACACATATTGAGGGTAAAAGGAAATGAATTCCAGGCACACAGTTCAATTTGTCTTCAATTATTTTTATATTCTATGCACTTTCCCACTTGCAAAATTTTCCTCTCTTAATAGGTGCATATGTGTCATTATATTTATTATGCAGTGCATATATATATTTAACCTTGTAATCTTTATATATGTATAATATTAACCTTGTAATCTTGACTATAAATCTTCTGACATCATTCAACATATATACACAGATATAAGAAATGAAAAAGTTTCATGATAGAATTTTACTTCCTTTTCTAATACTTCTGTCTACAATATGAGGATATGCCCAAATTTATCTGCCAAAGTAGGTAAGAGACATGTCAAATATAACTTAGTTGCTGTAATCATCTCACCTGTGAGCAGCCTGCATAAACAAACTAGTTGATCTCCTAAAAAAAATGTAATCCCAACAAGAATAACAAATTATTTACTGACCCAAAGACAGTTGGGTAGAGGATTGAAACTAGTATTAAATATTTTTTCTAGAATTATTTAACTTTTTAAAGTATGTTTTTATAGAACATTAGTAAAAATAAGGATTCATTTTGAAAAATGTAAAAATGTTAATTGTGATTTTTTTATTGTTGTTATTAAGGTTATTACCAATCTATTCAGATTGATACACCTCAAAATTCAAAATAAATTTAAAGTAAAAAGCAATCACCATTAGAGGTTTTAAAAATTTCCATTTACTATGAACATTTCTATATAAAATTGTTGTAGATGTACACTTGATAACAGCAGCTGCTTTTGAATTCTGAGCTATTTTGAAAGCTAAACCCTAGTAGGGTCTTTGTCAGTGTCAATACCTATTAATAATTGTTGACAAATCACAACAGTTCAGGAGCAAATTTTCAGTTGATGATTTGTTAAAAATTAGCATATGGTAACTTTGACATTATTATCATTCTCTAGCAGTAGATAATTTACTTTGATATGAAGAAAACAAATAGTTGATTTCAATGAGGTTTGTGATTTTGGTAGAGGGTATAAAGAATTTCTCAGTATGTTTTCTTTATATTCTTTAAATGACTTTCTGAGAAGGAGTAAGTGTATATGGAATAGCACTGGGTAGACACAAGTACGACTATACAATAACCAATTAGCAAAATTGGATTTTTAGAACTTAAAAGGTAGCATTTTTAAATTTTAGCACTTAAAAATCTTCAAAGTTTTAATTTAACTTCTTTTTCAAAAGCAGTGATACCTATTGTTGTTACAATGTGAGTGATCAGATAAGAACTACATGGGAAATCAAATATGAGAGGTTTTTCTCTCCTTTTTTTTCCCTGAGGGAGAAAAAAAAAGATGCTACTTATAACGTAGCATAGCCAAGATTGTAAATAATTTTTATTTTTATTTATTTATTTATTTTTAAAGATTTATTTATTTATGCGTACAAGCACTGGGGTACAGGCCAGAGGTGTGGGGGGGGGGTGAGAGGATTCACCACAGAGAGCAGAACAACGGAAGTATGTGGGTCCCCTCCCTGGCCTGCAGCAGGGATCGAACTCGTGCTGCAGTGGCCTCAGTCTGCTTCATAGTGCGTTGCTTAACCCACTGCGCCACCGGGGAGGCCCGTAAATAATTTTTAAAACATTAAATTCCCCATGAAATTACAGAATAAACTTCTGTATAAACATGTGGTATTTTACAATAAATAGGGTTAGTTTTCTTATGAAAAGTAAGCATAATTAGATATTTCATTATTTTAGGAGAAATATCTAGCAGGACAATTTTCAAATGGTAAGAAGTAAAAGTTGAATTCTACCTCCATTTAGGATATAAAAGTTGCTTAAATGAAGATTTAGTTGGTGAAGAAGTTCAAGCATGACATATCCTGGCAATAAACAGTCCCAGTGGTTTGAACTACCTCCCATATTCACTGAGTTAGTTCATAATGTTATGTAGAAAGTAATTTAACAAAGTCAGCCACCAGTGCAGGGAAGCCCCTTGCAGAAGGGTACTAGAACTAGAGAAAGGTACTAATAGGCATAAAGGGTTTTAGTTAATATTTGTATGCTTATTTGTATGTATTTATTTGTGTGTACGTATATGAAGTTAATCATACGTATATATTTAGTGAATATATATCAATATCAGCTGAAATTTATTCTTCTTATTCCATTGTCTGGCACTATCCCCATTGTCCAATTGTGACCAGCAGTTTGTAGTCAAAGGGACCCAATGATGCTGTACCAGTTGGGGTGGGGATTATTGAAGCACAGCAAGATGGATGTGAATGGAGTTTGAATCTGGAGAGAAAAAAAGAAGGAAAACTAGTAGAACACCCTAATATTTATTTTTTCCAAAACTGTAAAAGGGAAGAAATGTGTTGTGGGCAATATAGAAAGCTAGTGAGATAGAAAATAACTGCTTTCTGACATGATATCCTGTGAATCTTTTTCTTCCAGAAGTTGTTTAAATGATATATTTCTTTCACCTCAGTTAGTGCAGTGTCCCTGCCAAGGACTTTGAATAGTTTGAAAATGTTATCCTACGTCCAATCTTACTAGTTAGCCTGCCACATTTACTGGACAATGGCTGAAGAGTTAAGACTCATGGGCCAGAACAAAGGATACTTTATCACTCACTGCAATAGCAATAGTAAGAAAATAATCAATTGTGCTTGTTTCTTAAACCCTAGTTCTCACAGGGAATACACATGTAGTACATTGTGTTAAGAGAGAAATTCCAATTGTAGGAAATCCCAGTCTTGTGGAGGAAGACATTACCTTGATCATACTGGATGGTAACTTGCCATCTGCTTCAGAGGTAATTATTGTATGTCTTCTAAGATTTTTGCTATCTAAACATCTCTGAAAAAAATTTCTCAGAACAAAGGTAGTCAGTACCTTTACCTTGGAGGAGGGACTAAAACCTGAGACATTGTGGAGAATATTCTTTCTGAAATATCACTTAATTTTCTAGAGCTTCATTTCTAACCATCCACAAACTAACAAAATATCTACTCATATTTTAGAAAAATACACAGAGTTTGTGAGATCTCTATGCTCGCATTAGAATACAAACATTCCTTGAGTCTCTAACCAAAACATATTTCGTGTACAATTATCAAATAACTTTGGTGTCATGAAAGTGAGATTTCACTGACAATGTTTTGAAATCTGATCTTAATGTACATTGTTGTTCTGCATGTTTCAGGGTTTCATGGTGGGATATATGAAAAGTAACCCCAGTAATTTCTGCATCTAGTCTGTATTTATACACAGACAGGGACATTTTTCACACCCCAGGGGTGTTGATATGTTACAACGGCTGTTGGTCAACATTCTTATCTATTTAAAATGCCCATTATTGTACTAAAGGAGTTTAATGTTTTCATAAAATTAACCGGTAAAAAATAAAATTACCGAACTTGTAATCTTTCTTTCAAGGTGACCATTCATTATGTTTTTCTGAGCCTTCAAGCAATGCTAGATAGAAACTTCAGCTGTGACTGGCACATAACAGAGTTCTCTGATATCAGCACCAAGTGTTTGTTTCTCCATTTGAACTACATTTAGCTTCTGACCTATGGAAAGTGTTATCTTTAAATAAAAAGGTAATCTAAAGCTTGAATTTTTCAAACTATTTTATTTCTATATAATAATGTATATTATTATATACTTCTATATAAATAATAATAACTGACAAATAGCTACCAGTGTTTTTAGACCCATAAAAGTCAAAGCTGGCAAAATATACCTTACTAGATTAGTGCCTATTATTTCATGCTAGAAAGGCAATTTCATAAATTCAAATATGTTAACATGAGCATATGACATCCTCTCATCTTTTGAAGTGGTAAGATTTTCAGCATGACTATCAATATTTGTCATTTTCTATGATTTCCTTGCAGGTATCACCGTACAGTTTAAACTTCTAGCTTAAAGAGACATAAAAATAATTGTTATGGGCCTCCCCTAGTGGCGCGGTGGGTTGAGCGGCGCACTATGAAGCAAACCGCGGCCATTGCAGCACGAGTTCGATCCCTGCTGCCGGCCAGGGGGGGGGGACCCACATGGTGCGGCAGACCTCTCCTGTTGTGCCCGCTGCTCCCCTCAGCGGTGTGCTTCTGTTATCTGCCTGTTCTGCTCCCCGCTCTCTGTGGTGGGTCCTCTCGCCCCCCCCCCACACCTCTGGTCTGTGCCCCAGTGCTTGTATGCATAAATAAATAAATCTTTAAAAAAAATAATTGTTATTATGGTTTCATTGACTAACACAGAAGGGAAAATTCTTGACATATGTATGTTTTACTCATTTTTTAAATTTCTAACATTTTAACATCAATGTCTGATTAGAATTTTTTATCATTGTATAGTATCAACATATTACTGAATTCAGATCTTCATATAAAAGGAAATGGTGAAAGTTCTATATAAAGACTACTATTACACTTTTTTTTAAGTTCACGTATTATGAATACTATAATTATAACTCATAAGAGCTAAAGAATATATAATTATAAATATTTGTACATATTGGTGCTTTGTTATTTCATATTAACATTGAAATATACATTATTACTTTTAATTTTATGTGATTTAGTTTAGCACAGATATTAGTGACTTTATTTTGATAAAAAGAGGTCAAGTACAATAATTTTTATATATTGAAATACTAATATTTTATAAAACATAATTATATGTGTTTTATAAATTATATGTGGTATATGTGAAACTGACTTTTGTAAGACTATCCATTCTAAAATTTAACAAAATCACATTCCAAAATTTTTACCTCAGTGTCAATTTTCTGGTTTTCAAGTGGTTATTTTTCAATCTCTAAATAATGACATTTCTCTCTAAAATCTCAGAATTCATTTGGATTATTTCACCTTATTTTAATATAATATGTAGATTCATACATTAAGTTAAAAGTATATACACAAAGAAAATGTGGTGTGAGTGTATTTATAAGTAATCTTTTGTCACTCAAATGCAACTATTATTTTAGTTACTTGAATTTTTGCATATAGTTCAATTTATTCTGAAAATTAAGTATTGATTACAAAGCATTACAGATTTAATAACAAACTTTCACTGTGATAGACTAAAACATGCTTCCACAAAAGATACCCACATCAAATTCTTGAAACTTATTGAAACAAAAGAAGTTACTTGTAGATATGATTAATTTAAGGAATTTGAGATGAGATGATAAGTCATGCATTTTCCAATTTTCCTTAAAAAAGAAAATCAGAGGAATATTTGAGAATAGTAAAAAGGACATAGTGAATAGGATTAGGCAATGTATCATAAAGACAGAAATCTGAATGTTGTGATCATAAACCAAGGATGCTAGCTAGCCACCACCAGAAAATAGAAGAGATATAGGTTGGATTCCCACCAATGATCAAGAAATAATCAGATGCAATATAATAAAAAGGCATTTTTGAAAAATGGCAGTCCAAAGATGTGTCCCACCAAGTTCAGGGTATAGGGGAGTCTTAAATGTTTAAAAGCAGAAGAATTGTCCAGTTAGGTTATATCATTTATTTAAATATTGTATTAGTTCACAGAATCTACAGACAGAAAATTTCAGTGTGCTCTCCTTTATTACAGTCTGTGGATGCCCTTCCTGTTTATTTCATTATCATTGATAAGGAGTGAAAATTGATAGGGATTATTTCATAATCAGTGACAAAGGTGTTGCTGTTCTTTGGCAGTCATCAATAAGGAGAAATCAGTGAGTGGGTATTCTTCTGTTGTCACAGAGAAGGATTGAGTCAGGATGTCTACTTTTTCACTTAGATCTCTCAGCTTAGCGGTAAAATGGAATGTTTGACTCAAAAACGTAACACAGTCCCTAGAGTTTCTGCATGGAATAAAGCCCAGTATACACTATGATTTCAGAACTCTGGCCTTCAGTATGATGAGGAAGTAAATTTCTATTTTTTAAGCCATTAAGTTTGTGATAATGTATTACGGAAACACTATGAAATGAGTACACATTTTAAAATGTCAGAATTGATTGATTTTCAAGTGCCCTACCAGCCTATTTTCTCTTTTTAAAAAAAAAAAAATATAAAGACAATATCTACAAAAGAATTTGATATACCACTGAAATAGATGTCTTAAACAAGTAAAAATACAAAAACAAAAATAACCCTTTTGTACCAGTAATCATTAAAGCTTTAGAGCAGGGTTTCTAAATCTTGATACTTTAATATGTTCATCAAAAAGGTATAATTCTTTGTTATGGAGACTTTTCATCGCCCTGTGCGCTTTAAGATATTTATTTTGGTCACATCCTTGACCTCTATCCACTAGATGCCAGTAGCAACCTCTACATGTTGTCAAATGTCCAGTGGTGTGTGAGCATTCCTCCCCTCTCTCTGTCCTCCAGAGGACTACTGTTTAAAGATCATCCGAAAATCTACTATTTTGAACAAAATTCTTAGTGACTTCATATATTGAAGATTTTATTATCCAGAAAGGGCACACAGTATAATTGATGAGTGCTTTTCTTTTAATGTGACTTTGACATTTGTGTTTTTGAAACATCTGTGTTACATCTTGTATATGGATAGATTTCTGATTACATAGATGTGATACTGTATGACTTTCAAAACTCTGTTACAAAAGAAAATACATGTTCTCCCTGAGTCTCCTGAAATGCTTGCTTTTGGAATCCAGCTATCCTGTCCTTAAGAAATAAAGGCAGCCTATAGATAGTCTTGTATTGAGAAAACAAAGTTCCTAGTCTACATGCAGCAGAGCTCTCCGATGAACTCCAGACTTACTTGCCTGCCATGTGATTGAGTCATCAAAAAGTATATCTTCTAGCCCCTTGTCAAATTAGAGCAGCTGGTGCCAGACATACTCTGACCCTTCGATGCTCTAATCAAACTGCACATTTGTAAGCAAATAGCTATTTTGTTATTTTAGACTGCTAAACTTTGAAGTGGATTTTTATTCACTAGTAACAGATTTTTTTTTAAGATTTATTTATTTATGCATACAAGCACTGGGGTACAGGCCAGAGTTGTGGGGGTGAGAGGATTCACCACAGACAGAGCAGGGATCAGAACAGGCAGATCAACAGAAGTACACTCACTAGTAACAGATCTTAATGCCAATATGCTAGTATCCCCAATAGATGATAGGAGTAGTAGAGAAACAATTCTAAAACCTTCAACTGGATTGACTTCCTTCTGTCAATCCTTCCTTCCTAACCCACACCATCTACTTCCATCCCTCCCTCCTTTCTATTTCTGAATGTCTTTTTACATGTTTTTATCTATGTATTGCCAAGTATTGATTACATTTATTTGTATATTGGCCAATATGTATTGATTAGACAACATATATGACATGTTTGTTTTTATGTAACTACAACCAAACTGTTCATTCAGACCTCAATATATTCTCCTTAATGGTATATTCTCTGTATCATAGTACACCACTCACTATTCAAAAGCCAGGACAAGGAAAGATCTTTCTTGAACAATCAAACATAGTAGATGACACCATATTTTATATGACTAGAACATAAGTACTATAAGTACATAAGTATATCAGAATAACTTTTCCCACTCCCAGAAATATAAGAAAAAAATTGTAGTGTTTTACTAGTCAATAAAAATATCCCTTTATTTATCCTGAAGTATCTCATTAAGAGTATTATTTTTTTTCTTTCTGACTTGCTTCATTTTAATTTTAGACAATGGAATTCTTAAATATTTTAGAAATATTACCAGTGGGGGGGGGAAAACAACAAAATTATTAAATTAAAGTAATGATTTACTTTTTCTCTAAGAAACTAATTGACCTTTTAAAAATGGGAAGTTAGGTTGCTATGATAAGGTTATTTATTAAGCAAGTTACAGTATGGTAATTTAAGATGTACAATATATATTATTAGATGACTTATATGGCTTCATACAAAATATATTTTCCAAATGAAAAAATACGATTTGCAAATATTATTTCACTAAATTTAGCATCTTTATAAATATACATGCTTTTGATTTTGTTTTTTGAAATAATTATTTCATAGCTTACAAATTACAAAGTTGAACAATGCTTATTTTCCTTTTGCCATAATGTACACTAGCCAAATTTAAATCACAACATATATTTTTGTATAAATTGTAGTATATATAATTTTAATTATATATTCCCTTTCTTTATTCCCTCAAAATTAGAATTATTGCATGCTTAGCTTTTGCAGTTTCTTTGTTTGATAAATTGTCATATAAACAAGACATCATGCTCAATATAATACTGAATATATACTTTATTAAATTTCACAGTATCATAGTTGGGAAAAAAACTTACAAATAAACTGTTGTAGTAGTACTAAATATGTCTAGGTAATTATAATACCATGTAGCTGAGAAAAATCCATGTTCTAGTTTTGATGTCCTGGTAGTCCATTTTAGAATTCAGAAGACATCCTAACCATCACCTTACAATGTGACATATATTTACAATATTTGCAGTATGTGTGTTGTATGTGTGTGTGTTGTGTTGTTTAAGAAGTAAAAAGAAAGCAAGTAATATGCCAACTATTATTTTTCAAATATGTGTATGCATTTTGTATGATACTAAGTATTATTTTACTCCAGCAAATATAATTCAAACTGCTTGAAAATCTCTGTTTAAAATATTTTCCTCAGTTTTCTATTTAATGTTATATTATGTGATGTATCTTTGCATTGAAAGCTTTCAAATGAGAAACTGAAATTATAATTGGATATCAATCTGGCCAATTTATTTTGCCCCACAAGTCAATTAAAAAAATCAGAATTCCTCTCTGCATTGAAATAGGTAAAACAAACTATTCACCCATCCATAAAGATAGAAAAGACTTCATATCTACAAATTTATGAATAAAGGGGACAAAATTTTACCAGGTTAATAATATTGTTTAATATTTTGCATATTAATGAGAATTCAACTAGGTCTTTTGACATCACTCAGTCTCTTGATGTCTCAAAAGTTTGCTTCATTGCTTATTAAATATACATATTCACATATATAATTATTTATATATAAATATATATATAGATATATATAAACTGCCTTTGAAAGAGGATATATTCCTGTAATTCAAAAACACTAAAGCATTTCACATTAAGTCAGACAGAAAAAGACAAAACTACTGTATGATTTTACTAATATGTTGCATATTGAGAAACAGTTAAACTAAATAAAACAAAAATATATATTGGGACCTATTAATGGTTACAGAAGGGAAGAGGGAAGAGAAGTGTAAAAGTTAGGGAGAAAAGGAACAATGGTATTGTAAAAGATGGACTTTTAAAAATAAACCTAATGTAATATATACATAATAATTCCCAGTGATGAATACCTGAAACATAATTTATAATGTGATGTTATTTCACTAATGGAAAACAGATAAAGTTAGAAAGTTTATTCAGGAAATAAGTCCCTATAGCCATATACAATACATACAATAGAAAAAAAAAAAAAACTCAAAAGATCAAATGGCAAGTTGACCCAAGTTTCTGTAGCCTAGGGATCTGTAAGGAAAATGAGTTAAAATTAGGCTATGTTTAATCACACAACAGACCCATAGCTTGTAACACTGTTTTCCACCACTAGGACATATAGCAAACCACAGATAGGCCTTGCATTTGCAACACTGTATCATTTGTGTGGCTATGGGGGTGGGGTTTAACTGTGTAAAGGGGGCAGGTAGATGAGTTGCTGTTCTGCCATTCTCAGCCTGCCTGCCTATGTATGTGGCCTAAGTATGTGGTCTCTTGCTGCAGCAACAAAGGTCCTACAAAACCATCCAAGGGCTCCAAAGCTCTATTTTCATCTACAGGAACTGACAATGAACCTACCTGGCCTGCGATGGTATTACAACAGGATCCTATAATAACTTGTCAGTTCTTCAGAAAGCAAATAGTCCGTTATGCTAGCAAGAGGTTAATTACCTAATTCATAATAAATAAAATTCTAAGTCATAATTACGAGTTAGTTTATATAGCCCATGTGCCAAATCATTATTACTTAGCTAAAGTTTGGTAGCATTACGAAATTGCATGCTAGGTATCTTATATCTGATAAAAGGAACTTGAAATTTTTGTCATTAAAATAGAAACAATGAGGGATATTTTGATAAGAAAAAAGATGTGTTTACCAGTGATGAAATAAAAATAATAGGAAACATTAGCAAATATAATTATATACAGAAATTAATCACTTTATAGTTGTAAAAACACAAGACAAACAAATCTATCTGTAAATGGTAAAAATGTGTTTTAGATGGTAAAGATAAGGTTTATTTTTTTAAATAGTGGTAAAATGTTTAAGATTACTTTCAGACATAAATGATAACTTTATTTATCCTAACATGAAGCTTTATGAATAAATGATTGTTTATATACTAACTTCTAACTTATATGCATATTCATCAGTGCCTCTTTTGTAGTGTTTTGGAAATAATGTGCCTTAAAATTCCAATATAATCTTTATAGCTAATAAAATGCAAACATTGGAAAGGAAGAGATTTTAGTGCTCTAGTAGTAGAGTAATAAAAAACATCAGATTCTTAGACTATATTCTTATTTTATATTTTAAAGACATTCATCTATGTTATGAGTTTTTAAATGGCCAATCATTTTTCTGTGTAATGTCACAATATTTTTCATCCTGGAAACATATGTATAAATTTCCTTGACTATTTAAATACCTTCTGAGTAGTTCATAAAAGTACTTCAAGAAAAATTATAATTTTATTTCAGTAAGTATTAGGCTGTCATTCACTATTCCAGAAAAGGAGTTATGTTCATTCTTGCTCTGTATAAAATACATAGACATTTATCTTAACTTAAAAAGCAGTTTGAATAAATGAAAGATTCCCAAATTTATCTACAAAATCTGACACGAGTTATCTAAAAGTCATTTGTAAATAACTAAAATAACAATGATGCTTGGCAGACATATTAGCGAAGGCTATTTTTATTTCTTGTTTATTACTTTATTACCCAAGCATAAATTTTAATATTATAATAGTAATACTTCAAATAGTACTTATATTCACTTCTGGAGGTAGAACTTGAATACATAAATCTAGCACTGTAGTGAAAATCACATTATCAGGGCCATGATCCCCAATGCCTAAGACTAGACTTTATAAGAATATAAGAGATGCTTTCTTGCCATTCCACCATAGTGCCAACAACATTTTGTTAGCTTCACCTTGAAATATAGCAAACAAAACCACAAGGGATGCTTTATGATGTGCAACTAGACAGTAGAAGAAATCATGGAAAAGTGAGAGCAGAAATTGAGATTATCCCTGTATAAACTAATCCACTTTCTAACCTGGTATTATTTCAAACCTCATGTGTACTGCAGATAAACAAGTTTCAAATTCAGCCCAAGTTGAGTTTGCAAACACCAGACCTACCCTTCAAGAAATGTTGAAAGGAACTTTCCTGTCAAAATGAAAGAAAAGTACATACACAAAAATTTAAATGAGGAAACATATAGAATCTGGAAACCAAGGATGAAGTGGCAACAACAGACCCTCATATATCAATAATCACCCAAAATGTAAATGGACTGAACACATCAATTAAAAGTCACAGAGAGGCTGGTTAGATAAAAAAACAAAATTCATTCCCTATTGTTGGAGGAAATGCACCTGAGTTCCAAACATAGATGTAACTGAAAGTAAAGGTTAGGAAACTAACCCAAGTAAATGGATCCAAAGAAAGGCAGAGATAGGCATATACCTACCAGATAAAAGAGATTTCCAGCTAAAAACAGTAAAAAGGGACAGGAATAAATGCTATATAACAGTTGAGGAAATAATACATCAGGAAGTGTAAGTATTATATATTTACTCATCAGTATGTATTCACCAACTAACATCAAAATATATAAAGCAATTGTTATTAATAGACATTGAGAGCAACACAACAGTGTAGGGGATTTCAATACTCCACTTTCATAGGTGTGTAGATAGACAACACAGGAAACAAATAAGGAAACAATAACCTTAGATAGTAAATTATAACATATGGTCTTTATAAACATTTAGAGGGCACATTATTTTCACTTGCACATAGGACATTCTCTAGATTTGACCACATATGGGTCACAAGACAAATATCAATAAATACATGATTATTAAAATTATATCAACTACTTTATCTGATCTCATTGGTATTAAACTAGAAATTAGTCACAAAAGATTTCAGGAAAAACCTCGTATATGTGGATACTGAACAAGTACTGAATGAGTATTCAGTTAACAAAATGGAGGAGACATTAAAAACACATTTTATGAAGTGATCATTACTGATATCAAAACTAGACAAAGACACAACAACAAAAAGAAAAGTACAGATAATTTTCCCTGGTGAACATAGATGAAAAAATCCTCAACAAAAATATTAGGAAACTAAATTTTAAAATTATCAATCAAATGGAGCAATTAAAGGTTTCAGTAACTTTATGACAACTCAGTTGAAAAGCAAATAGAAATGATAATTTCCTGGGCCTCCCTGGTGGCGCAGTGGGTTAAGCAACGCACTATGAAGCAAACCGCAGCCACTGCAGCACAAGTTCGATCCCTGCTGCTGGCCAGGGTGGGACCCACATGGTGTGGCAGACCTCTCCTGCTGTGCCCACTGTTCCCTCAGCAGTGTACTTCCATTGATCTGCCTGTTCTGCTCCCCGCTCTCTGTGGTGAATCCTCTCACCCCCCACACCTCTGGCCTTGTACCCCAGTGCTTGTATGCATAAATAAATAAATCTTTAAAAAAAAAAAAAGAAATGATAATTTCCTTACAATGTGTCCATCTCCAAAAATAGTGCTGCCCTACAGTTTTATTCTGTTTCACAAGACTTTGACACCTTCTCATCTGAATCTTCTCTGCTGTCCTTACTTGGAGCTGACAACTTTGCTGCCTAATTTTTAGAAAACTAAACCCATTGGATGACAACTTCCACAAACTTCCATGATCCTTCTTCTCATCCTCTTACTTATTTATTCTTCTTCCTGATCTCTTTAAAACTAGGTTGATATCTATCATAGAATTTGTTTGAACAAATGATCAGTATTTTATAGCTTGCATTAGGTTTTACTAGGCTATTAGAAAAAAAATGCATGTTATTTTTTTTTTTAAGATTTATTTATTTATGCATACAAGCACTGGGGTACAGGCCAGAGGTGTAGGGGGGTGAGAGGATTCACCACAGAGAGCGGGGA
>JAGFMF010011702.1:2651426-2738830 GCA_019455555.1 Galemys pyrenaicus | reverse complement strand
CCACCCTGGCCGGCAGCAGGGATCGAACTCGTGCTGCAGTGGCTGCGATTTGCTTCATAGTGCGTTGCTTAACCCACTGCGCCACCAGGGGAGGCCCTGCATGTTATTTTTGATTAAAAAAGGAAAGATGCAAACACATGTCAGTTATATATAGGAATGTCTAGTAACTAATTTGTAAATGAGATAAATGAAACAATATTTAAATTTACTTGCTCTATCTTTGTCCTTTGGGAGACAAGCATAAAAATTAAAGATAAAAATGTTTGCAATAATATTTGATAAATTAGATACCATAACATTGATTTAAAAAATACTTCCAAAAGTACTCTCTCTATATATATATAGAAATATATAGACAGATATAGATATATTTATCTATATCTATCTATATATTTAAATATATATATTTAAAAGATACTTCCAAAAGTACTTTCTCTCTCTCTATAGATATATATATGTATGTATATAAAATTGTGCATAAATGCCTATAAGTGATTATATAAATATAATTTAGGGTGATATTTTACCCCTTTATTTTGTTTCTACAGTTTCCCATTCTTTCATCTTATATCCATATCACATTTTCCTCAAAAATTAAGCACATTTTCAACATAATTTAACTTATATAATAATAGATACAAATAATAACTGATATTTAATTTATGCTAATTATACAGACTTCTATCCCAAATTCTGAGTATTTTATTTTTTTAAGATTTATTTGTTTATGCATACCAGAACCTGGGTACAGGCCAGAGGTGCAGGGGGTTGAGAGGATTCACTAGACAAATAGGGAGCAGAACAGGCAGACTGACTGAAATTCATTGCTGAAGGGAGCAGTGGGTAAGACGAGAGGTCACCTGTGCCATGTGGGTCACTTCCCTGGCCAGGGATTTAACTTGTGCTGTAGTGGTTGAACTTGTGCTGTAGTGGCTATAGATAGTTTCATAGTGCTGAGACTTAACCCCTTGCACCACCAGGGAGGTTCTAGATTCCAAGTATTTTAAAAACATTACTTAATTCAGTGTTTTGGATAGTTTCATAAGTTAGGTGGTTATTATTATCACTGTCGTTTGGATGGAAAACCCTGAGATACAAAGAGGTGAAGCAATTTCCCCTCAAGCACATAATTAGCAAGTTGCAGATTTGGAATTCAAATCTAAGGAATCTTTATGCAGAATCCATGTTTTTTTTTTAGAAAATTCTTTTTTTTTAATTTAATTATATTTGACATCATTTGTATTTCCCAGGGAGTACCCACCACCATTCTACCCATGCACCATCACCTCAGTCCCTTGTGCTCTTTCTGCCCTCATCCCCATCTTTGCCCTCCCCTCCTTCCCCTCCCCCACCATGGTGCCTTTGGTTTATCTTTGACTTTTTGGTCTTGGTGAGTTTTTTGTTTGCTTTTGGTTATAATTGCCCATTTCCTTGAGCTTCTTCTTCTTCTTTTTCTTTTTCTTTTTTTTTTTTGTTGTTGTAGTTGAAGTTCTTTCATATTCCTCCTAATAGTGAAGCCATCTGATATTTTTCTCTTGCCTTCTGACTTGTTTCACTGAGTATAATTCCTTCTTGCTTCATCCATGTTTCTATAAATGTACTTAGTTTGTCATTTTGATTGCTGAATAATATTGTGTAAATGTACCACATCTTCTTGATCAAGTCATCTGCTTTTGGGCATTTGGGTTGTTTCCATGTCTTACCAATTACAAATAGTGCTGCAATAAACATAGGAGTACAGGTGCTCTTTTGGATCAGTGTTTTTGTGTCCTTTGGATAGATTCCTAGGAGTGGGATTGCCAGATCATATGGTAGTTCCATTTCTAGTAGACTGAGGAACCTCCATATGGCCTTCCATAATGGTTGGATTAGCTTGCATTCCAACCAGCAGTGTACCAGGGTTCCTTTTTCTCCACATCCTCACCAGCATTTGTTGTTGTTGGTTTTTTTGATGTGTGCCATTCTTACCGGTGTAAGGTGATACCTCATTGTGGTCTTAATTTGCATTTCCCTGATTATAAGGGATGCTGAGCATTTTCTCATGTGCCTGTTGGCCATGTGTATGTCCTCTTTGGAGAAGTGTCTTTTTTAAGTTCTTCTGCCCATTTTTTGATTGGGTTTTTTACTTTACTTTTCTTGAGTCTTATGAGTTCTTTGTATATCTTTGTGATCAGACCCTTGTCCATTGTGTGGAACACAAAGATTTTTTCCCATTCAGTGGGGTCCCCTTTTGTTTTGTTTAATGTTTCCTTTGCTGTACAGAAGCTTTTTATCTTGATGTAGTCCCACCTATTTATCTTCTCTCTCATTTTTATTGCTTTGGGGACTGCAACAACCTCGAAAGTGCTATTGAGGTATCAGTCTTACAACATTTTACCTAGGTTTTCCTCTATGTATTTTATAGTTTTGGGTTTTACATTTAGGTTTTTTATCCATTTTGAGTTGATTTTCATACATGGTGTGAGAAAGTGGCCCAGTTTCATTTTTTTACATATGGTGGACCAGTTTTGCCAGCACCATTTATTGAATAAGCTATCTTTGTCCCACTGCAGAGAATCCATGTTTTTAACTGCCATATTGCCTTCCCTTTCACTAGCTCCTATTTATGGAAACAGGAATTATTCTATTTTCTGCCATGATAAATTCACATATTTGATATAATTTGAATCATATGATATCAATTATCATTTTATAATGTGGAGGAAATAACTAGGGGAATCCTTTAATCACATTTTGTATTATATTAGGTTAATTAAATATACCTTAAGAAGGATAAGAGGTATTGTTTTTGGTAGAAGAAGGGGGAATCACTAATGGGCTAAATACATTATTTATGAAGTTTTTATTAAACTGTCTTATTTAATTGTCTTCACTGACTTGTCCCTGACAAATTACACTCTAAAATGTTGTTATTTTAATAGCTCTTAAATAAGACATTCTAATGAATGAATTTTGGCACCCAAGAAGAATAAATAAGATCATGTATCTCCATATATTTAAATAGCTGATGGGTTTCTGATACATAAACTAACTCTACATTTTGAGTAAATAAAGACTTTACTCTTTAGCTCAGAACAGAATAATTTTCACATTTCAGTTTCTTATGTTCCCAATACTTGGATTTGAAATGGGCATTAAAAGACATTCAGATGCACCTATATTAATTAATATAGGAGATTGCAAATTAATGTGATTTTATTTGAAAATCTCAAGAGATTCAGGAAAGCTAACTTACTTCTTCATAATCAAACTTTAAAAATAAAAATGTAATTTAAAGCCAAACAGATATATACAAGATGTTATTCTTAAAAACTATTAGAACTATTCCAAGAAATAAACTGAAGATCTTATAATAGATACAAAACTATATTAAATTGCAAAAATTTTAAATGTAAAGTTGCAGGATAAATTCTTTAAATTTTATTTTAGATTTTCATTCTGTTAGAAGTGTCATTTTATCTTAGACAAGAACACTTTAGATTTAAGAAACAGAAATTGATCCAAGCTACCCTAAAATGAGAGACAAATAAGATGTGCACATATCCATACACCACAGAGCAGGGTAACATGGAGAGGGACTGTGAGAAGATATGTTTCCACCTCATAGAAAGCAAAACTGAATGAATTAAAACTGCAGTGGTTGCATCTGAGATACCACAAGTAAAAAGTTCCTGGAACCTGTCCTCTTACCTCTCAGGCATACTCTTGTGAAGTGTCTCATCGCATCTACATCATTCTCTCGGCAAACTGGATTTCTCTTCTCCATAATCTCATCAGGATATGTCTACTCCAATAAAACTCATGAGTGCATTTTCTCTCAAGTTTAATAATATTAGAGATTGACTATGTTCTCAATCAGCAAACCAGATTCCCAGGAGAGAACATCTGCCTGGTCAGGTTGGTTCATTTATCCATTTTAATTTCAGCTCTTACAGAAAAATGTCTCATTCATGTGTTAAAAACATGATGACAGAGCCCCTCCCACCAAGATTGGTGGTAGAAACCAAGCACAAGTTCTTTCTTAACTATTAAATATATTTAGACATTTTTAAAACTTGATTACATACAATGTGATATATATGGGGAAATGAAACCAGGACTGAATTTAAATCAAGTTCAGCAGTAAATTTATGTACATATCAGCTAAACTATGACAAAGCAGGTCTGGCCATACAATGGGGAAGAGGCAATCTCTTTAATAAGTGGTGCTGAGGATATAGAAAAATCACATATAAAACTAAGTAATTGGATCTATACACAAAAATAAACTCTAACTATATTAAAGATTCAGATGTAAAACCTACAACAACAAAGTATATAGAAGAAAAGATTGGCAATATGTTCCATGACCTCGAGGATAAAGATGCTTTTGGTGACTCAACACGTATGACAAGGGGAATTAAAAATATTAAAAAATTCAGGACTACTTCAAGTTAGAAAGTTTTTATACAGTTTTTGAAAGAAAACATGAGAGCATTAGAGATATATTTTATTAAACAGGAGAAAATATCACACAATATATAGCTGATATGGGGCTAATATCCAAAATATGTGAAAAACAAACAACAGTAAAAAAAAAAAAAGACAACTCAGTTAATGAATGGACAACAGATCTGAACTGACAATTCACCTAAAAGAATATCTAGTCAACAGATATAAGAAAAAAATACTCACTATTGTTACTAATAAGAGACATGCAGGTTAAAACCATAATGAGATGCCCTCTTATTCCCTTGAGAACTGCTCATATTAAAAGACCTCCAGCAACAAGTCCTGGAGAGGATGTAGAGAAAAAGAACCCATTATACTATTAGAGGAAATGTAAACTAGTGCAAACATTATGGGAAGCATTCTATATTTACTTTTAAAAACTAGAAATGGAAATACTATAGAACCTAGCAATCCAACTCTTGATCATCTATCCAAAGACTATATATAGGGGTATTTAGGGTATTCATATAGTTAGGCAACCATTACCTTTGTTTAATCTCAGTATAATTTCACCACCATTCAAAGAAAACCTGTATTATTAATCATTCTGCATTCCTCTCTCCTAAACACTAGCAACTACTTTTCTATTTTGTTTAGATGTCCTGCCTATTCTATTTAATACAAATTAAATCATACAATATGTAGTTTTTTTGTGATTACCCTCCGATTTTGGGTAATTATTTTTTAATGTTCATAACAGCATGTATAGGTATTTCACTCATTTTTACTGTGAAATAATAGTTCATTGTACAGATATATCACATCTCGTTTACTCATTGTTTAATAGGCATTTTTATTATTTCTACTTTTGCTATTAAGAATAATATTGCTATGAACAGTATGAACATGTTTTATGTGGGCATATGTTTTTATTTCTTTTGGATAAGATTATAATTGCTCAGTCACATGATAATTCTATGTCTTATTTTTTGAGGAAGCAGCAATCTGTTTCTTATAACAACTACACCACAGTTTATCTAACACTTGATATTATCATTTTTATTTTAGTTTTCTAGTTTGTACTCATTATGGTTTTGCTTTCCATTTCCTTAGTGACTAATTATATTGCACATCTTTTTTCAAGTGCTTATTGGTTATTTCTGTCATCTTTGAAGAAATGTCTACTCAAATCTTTTGCCTATTTTTAAATCGAGTTATTTCTCTTTTGGTATTTGAGTTGTTAAGAGTAGTTCTTTATATATTTTTGATAATGTCCTTCTCAGATAGTGCCTTTGAAAATGTTTTCTCCCATTACATGAGTGTTTTTTTTTCATTATATTCTTTCAGAAAACAAGCACTTTTATGAAGTCTAGTTTCTCTCTTTATATATTTTGACATTTATTTGTGGTAGAATTTGAAAAAATTATAAAAATATATGAAATAATAAATTATAGGGCTTTGTTGAAAAATAATTGCTATATAGACTTACATATTTTATATTAATTTGCTAATACAGATGTACTATATATTATAACATATAATTAACAATTATATATTTAACTGTAATAATACATGCAATAATTAAAACACTAAATTATTGGTGCAGAAGGGTTAATTGTATATTATTTATCCTTTACCCCCTCATTAATGCAACTCAAGCTTGTGCCACTGTACTCTGTTTTCTTCTTGCCTAGCCCACTGATTCTAGATTTAGCCAACCTCCTTCAGACCAATTCATATTTCTGGAATATTTCTGTTTCATATTTCTTGAATTATCCCATTTGACCTTATTAAATTGAATTGACTATTCTGACTTAAAATAAATGTACACATTTCTTGTATTTTTTCAGATACCTGAAATTTTGTAAATTGTAGAAATCTTTTTTTTTATATAGTAGCTATCAAAAGACAATTTCGTACTTAAAGTTATTTTTAAAAATATGACTCCCTTATTTGTTTGCTGGGAGTGTCATAAAATATTATCACCAACTGTGGTGAAACAACATAAATTTATTTCCTCATAGTTCTGGAGGCTTTAAGTCTACTATCAAGGTGTTATCATGTTTGGTTTCTCTTGTTGCCTCTCTTCAGAAACTTGTAGAAAAATGCCCCCTTGCTCTCATTGCCTCTCCCCAGGCGATGAAGGCACTTCCAGTATCTCCTTTTTTAGATCAATCATATCTGATTAGAGCTTTGCCCTAATGGCCTCATTTTAACTTAATCATCACGTTAAAGACCTCTCCAAATAGGACTACATTATGGAGATTGTGCCTTCAATGTAAATTTTGGAGGAGCTATTCATTCACTACCACTCCCCAAATGACTGGACTTCATGCAAATGCCTGTATTGCCTATATCCTTCTGTAGCTGTTGAAATAAAAAATTAAAAAATATATAAATGACTATTTACCAACATGTAGATGTTAAGTGTGTCTTTACTTCTATTTTCAATAAAGTCTAAATCAAACTGACTGCCAACATTTATATTTAAATCAGGTAGAAATATATTTACCCTCTAAGACAGTGATTACCATTTTTTAGCATAGCACAGTATTAATGTCACTAGGGTGACAGTTTTTCTGTACTACTGGATTTTAAAAAGGAATGGCATTAAAATGGTAAAATTCAATGGGATTAGATATGTTTTTGAGCCTGGTTTCTGAAACTAAAGCCTTATGAGGTTTAAGTCTATGTTCTTCTTGAACTGTCTCCTTGTTAACAGGTAATCATTTTCCTAACTGAATTTTTCATAGCAACTCCTATGTAAAAAATGGTTCTTTATAAATTTTCACAAATGTGTCATTTTAAAAATATAGCAAAGGAAGTATATATTTAATATTTTAATAGCACATAGGCATGGAGTTATAAGACTCCCAAAACACCATATACTTAAGGAACATATAAATTATATAAAATGTTCACTGTTATGTGTATTGTCAGTAAACTTTTTATTAAAGTTTAATATTTGTTCAAAAAAAATGCTAAAGTATTAAATTATAACTCAATGCATTTTCACTAAGTAAAATCTTCAGCATAACCCTCACCCAAATAAGAGAGAAGAATAGCTCTCCTTAATGTCTCTTTAAAGTTGATAACCGGGTCTCCCTGGTGGTGCAGCGGGTTAAGCAATGCACTATGAAGCAAACCGCAACCACTGCACCACGAGTTCGAGTTCGATCCCTGCTGCTGACCAGAGAGGGGACCCACATGGTGCAGCAGACCTCTCCTGCTGTGCCCGCTGCTCCCCTCAGCAGTGTACTTCCTGGCCAGAGAGGGGACCCACATGGCGCAGCAGACCTCTCCTGCTGTGCCCGCTGCTCCCCTCAGCAGTGTACTTCCGTTGATCTGCCTGTTCTGCTCCCGCTCTGTCTGTGGTGAATCCTCTCACCACCCCCCCACACCTCTGGCCTGTACCCCAGTGCTTATATGCATAAACAAATAAATCTTTAAAAAATAAAAAAAAATAATAATAAAATAAAGTTGATAACCTCCCAGCAAATAAACATCTATTGTAACTTCTAGTTTCATAAACATTTTTAGAGGTTTCATAATTTGTGCATATTAAATTATTCACTATGTACACTTAAGTTTCACTTCATTTGTAAATGTACACTCAGTAATGTGTTTGTGAATCCATCCTTGTTGCACATAACAACAGTTTGTATAGTAGTCCATTCAGTAGATACATTTTAATTTGTCTGTTCTGTTGTTGATGCATATTTGAACAGTTTCCATTGATTTTTTTATTATTTGACATAAAAGTTAGAATTTTTGCATATATATTTTATATAAATATGTGTATGATGAGCTCTTGTATGTATATGAGTCGAATTTCTGAGTCATGACACATATTTATGTTTATCATTAGTAAATTCTGCCAATCATTTTCCAAACTACAAATGTAGTTTCTTTCTCTTGGGATGCTGACCCTTGAAACCCAGCCTTCTATCTCTGAGAAAGTTAGGACACTACATCTTTAGTTGAGCTATCAACTGCCAGCATCCACTAAGCTTCAAACATGTGAATGAGAAACACCTCAGATGACTACAGCCCTAATCTTTATGCCACCCTGATGCACACCAAATATGAAAGAGAAGAATGGTACCCATAGAAACTGTTCAAATTGTACAGAAGCAAGGAAATGTATAATATTGTTTTGTTCCACTAGTTAAAGAATGCCGTGCAGCAATTTATCATTAATTTGTAGGGGATAATGAAATAGTGAGAGATTTGTGATATCTTTATCAATTGGGATGTGTAATAGTTAAATGGTAAATATGTAAACTTATATATACCATTAATACCTATTTTAGGATTTATTTTGATGTTACATTTTACCAGGAATACACAAATCATTTTTTCCTTGTCAGAGAAATAGAATGAATGTATATGTATTTCATATTTTTAAATATTTTGGAAAGGAATTAATTTTACTAAATATTCATATAGGAAAACTAGCAACTATTTTAGATATTTTTTAAATTATTATTCTTATTTTTATAATCTGAGCTTTGTATTTCTGAAAATTAATTGCAACCTTAGAAATTATTCGATCATTGAACAGTCTTCAGTTTTCATATTGAATAAAGTATTATTAAAATATTTCAAAGTAAATTAGCAGAATATACCTTTTATGAAGTCATGTTTTTTTAAGGGAGCTCAAAACTCTCTCATCTGTCTAATCATTTTCAGTCTATCTCTTCCTGTTTCACAAAAAAGCACTAAACCAAAAAAAAAATTGACAAGCATACATGTTTATGCAACCAATAATACAATACAATGAAGATAAAGAATATATACATAACAATGAAAAGTTCCCCTGTAAGCTGTTATCATTTTCCCTGTGTGCAAACATTGACTTAAAGGAGCATTAATCTACTATTTGTCACTATAGATTAGGTTTGTTTTACCTAGAGTTGCATACTAAAGTATAAATGAATATAGAATGTACTCATATATGAGTTTAACTTTTTGCTCTTTATAAACTTGTTGATGTCTCCTTGAAGATATTTATTGAATGTCCCCATTGATGCCGCCCATCCTGGTTGGTTAAATTTGAAAGACTTTCCAACCACTGTGACATCCAGGAATGGTTCAAGTTACAATTTCATATTTGTATTTGTGTAGGCAAAGCTGGTGTGGGGATATGAAATTTCACTTTATACACGTACAGTTAAATATATAGCTATCTCTGCTATCTCTGAGGTCCTTTTCTATGTATCTCCTTGCTAGAACTTTGCCCTGTAAACTCCAGCTGCCTCAGCTTCCCTAAATGCCAATTATCTCTTTTAAACTCAGTGAGACTGTCAGCTGTTTTTGTGTACTTGCTCCTTGTCCTTGAATTTCTCAAATTGCCTTCAGGCACACAGCCAGGGTGATTGGAGGGCTTACTTCCTTTGTTTCCTTCTCTCAGGGATCACAATCTGGTACTTTCTCTTGTCCAAAGCCTGCTCACAGTTGCTTCATACCACTTTCTAATTGTGTATGGTGAGAGTTCAAATTGCGAATGCCCTATTCCAGCATGGCCAAGAGTTAAGTCCTGTTATATAGTTTATAAGAAAAAAAAAAAATGTAGCAGCAAGCTACAACAAAGAATGATACTTGTCTGATTTAAATGGACTATATCAAGCTGATAATTATGAGTTGATTTTTCAATATTAGAGTATCACTTTAAATAGCCTGAAATTTGAAGTAATTGGCTGAGAATGCTACATATCTACAGAAAAAGAGACATGTTTTTACAGTTCTGAGATAATTTGACATCTGATTTTGTTCAAATATTGTATAACAAGTGACAAATAATTATATTTTTATTGTACTTTGAACATAATTTAAAAACTTATTGTTTCTAATTGATGGTAAATAAACCATAATATATGAACTCTTTTATTTTCAAAAATAGTCTTCTTTGATGACATATATTGGGCAAATATATTTGCTCTTAGTTTTTCCAGTATCCTCCTATGACTATCCTTTGTTACATTTTCATAACCAATTAATGCTTAACTCTTATTTTAAACTAATAACATACATTAATTATTTTGCAAGTTAGAGTGAGGGTATATAGACTAGAAAAAAGTAAGGGGCTAATTTAATTTCAGATATTTATCTGAGAAAGTTTTAATGTGAATTAAACTGACTACTCAAAGTAAAATTTGAAAAATGTATTCTTGTTTATAGGCATAATAATTAGTTTTAGAAATTGTCTATAGACTAGCTCTCTCCATTCTCCGAAGATTTCACATCTCTTTATCAAATAGACCCATGTATTTTCCAGAATCTTTTGTCACAGTGTCAAATAATATTATTCCCTGCACTCAAAATAGCATTCATACTAGCATATAGGAACACAATATATATTTCAATCATTGTATATGGTGACAAAGCATAATGTTGGAAATTTATCCAACACCGAGGAATTCAGTAACTTTATAGGTTAGTCATACTGATGAAACTACAGGGAAATGAAGAGATGAAGGTTGTGATAGGAATGAAGGTTTTCCTATTTAAAAATAAATAGGAAAAAACATTACTGGTTTTAATGACCCCAAAACTTATGCCATATTCTTTTTTAACTTTTCTGACACACATACCACATCTTAATTCATTTTATATCGTTTCTATCTTGACCTGCATCAATGAGTGTTTTGAAATATTTTGGCAATTTGGATGTCACATATAAAGAGGGGTGTGTATGTACATACAACATTAATATATGCAAAAGCAATGAAAGTAGTATAAATAAAAGTAAGCAAAGGACAACTCATTCTAAATATTTTTGTGGAAGTATTCAGATAGTTTCCCAATATGTTTGATTTTTTTCTGAAGAATAATATCCAGTCTATACAAATTTTCATTGCTCACAAAGAACATTATAGGTAGATATAAAATAACATTAAAATATGCTGACACAACTAGCTATGGACTGTTTTGTGTTGAAGCCATAACCCTCAATGTAATTTTTTGGGACTGGAACTTTAGGAAGGTAATTAAAGTTAAATGAGGCCATAATGGTGAAGTCCTTATCTGATAGAGGAACAGTTACCATACCTCTTGTCTTTTTCTATGTAAACACAAAAGAAAAGTTAGATGAGAACATAAAGGACAACAGTCTGCAAGCCAGGAAGAGAGGCCTCTCCAGAAAGTAACCATGTTGACACCTTGATCTTGAACTACCAGACCACAGTACTACAGACAACAATTTTTTGTTGTTTAAACCACTCAGTTTGTGATATTTTGTTGCGGTAGATAGAACAGACTAATACATAAATCTATGTTATTTTTACATTGTTGATTTATTGAAATAAATTAATAATTATTTAATATTTACATAAATCATCAATAGCCTTACTTGCTGTTAATGATTCTAATCAATGCAGAAGGCAATCACGATATTTTCAAATATTAACTGTGAGTTCAAGCACTATTCAATTATTATCCACAAATACTTTGTTCTATGCCTTGTGTCCTGAAGATTGATATCTTTGTTACATCCAGAAATGACATCTGGATCCTGATTTTTCCACTACTAATGGTCAGCTTTTTTAAGGCAAATATGTGCATAGCAATTGTCAGATATCATAACATTTCTATGTAGTAAGAGCTTATCTTCTAGAAAAAGGTGAATCATTTTATATGAGATATTAGGCCACTAATTATTATTATTCTTATATGTGTCATTATTTTTATTCATTAATTATTCTTGTTCTTATATGCTAATGAGTGACAGTTATGTGCATGATGGGGGATTAGCATATATGATATGCTACATATATGATAGCTGTATTAAAAATCAGAAGTACGAAAGCAAATTCACGGACTTAATTTGGAAATTTAAATTGAAAATTTAAAGGTGGAAATTTTGCTCTCTGAACTTTGTAAATGTGAGTAATATAAGTGATATTTTAAAATAATTTGACAGTACATTGAAGATTTATCTAAAAGTGAACTCAAAATTATCATGCTGTGCTGAAGTATTATATTTGCAAAAAATAAAAGAAATAAAACAACCAAGAATGAAAAGCATACATGAAACAGTTTCCATAAAACACTTATCCCAAATACATTTTGAAAGCTGCACTAGGGTTAATCCAGAGTAAACCTTGCTAGACCTGCTGACCACACATAGGCATTTAGAATCCCATGGTGATCTTTGCAATAACAGAGGTATTAACCCTGCAGTTCTGGCCTTATTCCAAATCTATTAATTAAATTCTCCTTACCTTATATTCCCCACATATTTCCAATTAGGAAAATTATTCTTCATTTCTCTTTGATACTACCAGTGGGAAATAGTTCTGGCACAAATCTCCTTTATCTGTTCTCCCTTGGAATTTAACTTCAACACAGCTTGAAATTTGGGATGAATGACATCTTTATATTTAAGGTATTCTGCCCTCTAATAAACTGTGGCACATGCACCATTGGACATTTTATAGAACATGCTGTTCAGATAAAATGTGGCTTCTTGCTTATATATTTTTTAAAATCTCTTAATCATAAAACATCATAGGAGAAGAAAAGTAGATGGCAACTTTGAGGATATTTTAGTGTACAGGGAGGAATTTCCTGACAAGAAAGCAGAAGTTTATGTTAATCAAAACATAACTAGGAAGTGCCAGTTTTTTATTTTATTTTTTTCACTTTTAAACCTCTACAGCTGGCTATGTGGGGGGAAGAACAGATGGGATGAATTATATATTTAAACAGCCTTTGACATCGCTTCAGACACCTTGGCTTTTGTTCTGTAAATGGAATTTAACTATTTTCCCACTTACATCTTTTTTTTTTTCCACTTTATTAAAATGTTATAGGCTAGGCTAGCAACAAAATATATGTTAAATATTTTTAAGTCTGTATTGTAGTTACAAAGTGATATAAATATTCAATCCAATATTTATAAATATCAAATAATTCATTTTTTTTATTCTGAAAAATGTGTTATCCTGTTGCAGGAGATGAAAATTATCCCTTTTCATTTCCTAATGTTAAGATTGTTTCTAAGTCAATATTTATTTCAGGAATGGACTTACTGATAAATATACATGCTATAGTGACTGCTGCCAGCAAGAGTTTTCTTGGGTTTCTGACAGGTCTACATGATATATATATAGAGAGAGAGTGTATTGTTATGACAGAAGTTAAGGTGGAGTGATTCATTCATTCACCAGACAAATATTATTTAATTACCTACCATGTGATAATTGTGGTTGTGGAAGTAAACAAAGTCTCTAATATCAGGATGTTTATACTTTACTGTATAAGAAAGACAGCAATTCCCTTAACAAAATAAAAGGTCAGATGGTTATTTAAAGCAATGAAGAGAAGAAGAACGTGTGTATGTGAGTTGTATATATAGATATATATATATAAAACACTAAGATGTTTAGAGAGGATCTCTTTGTGAAGGTAATATTTGAACAGAAACATGAAAAAAGTGGGAAAGAGCAATTGTAGAGCATATGAAGAAACATGTAAATTATCTAGCAGTTAAGTGCAAAATATCAAAGGTAGAAAGATGTTTACTGTGTTCAAGGGACTGAGATCGTATTGTCTGCATTCAAGTGAGCAAAGAAAGGAGAAATGCTTGGGTGATAAAAGTTATGGCCACACAGGCCACTTTAAAGGCATTGGCTTTACTCTGAGTATTTTTAGCAGGGAGATTAAGAAAGAGTTCGCAAGAAACTTATTCAGCAGTCTGTTGCAGAAATCTGGGTTTGAAATAATGGTGGTTTATATCAGAGTATTGAGTGATTGTATTTATACGCTTGGAGATATTTGAAGTTAAAACAAGTGATTAGATGAATCAAATGCGTATATAAGAGAAAAAGAAAATGATCATCACAATGATCATGTGCTTTGAAACTCAAGGCATACAATCATAATTTAATGAAATGGGGAAAAGAGGATTTAGTGGATTGACTGATGCTACTTCCAACTTCATATTCCCCAGAATCACAAAAAGTGACTGGACTGCAAAGTAAGGCTTTTGCAGATCCTTAAAATTTAAATGGGCTAATTATAGATAATACTAGGGTGATTCTAAATGTAATGATGACATCTTTACAAGAGACAGAAAAGGACACAGAGACACAAAGAGAAACAGACCATGCAAAGGTGGAGATAGTGAGTGGAGTGATCCACTACAAGCACATGAATTACTATATTATTTTTTAAAAATATTTATTTATTTATGCATACAAGAGATGGGGTACAGGCCAGAGACCAGGGTGGTGTGAGGATTCACCAGAGACAGAATGGGGAGCAGAACAGGCAGATCAACTGAAATACACTGCTGAGAGAAGTAACGGGCAAGGTAGGAGAGGTGTGCTGTGCCATGTGGGTCCCCTCCCTGGCAGACGGCAGGGATTGAACTCGTGCTTCAGTGACTGTGGTTTGCTTCCTAGTGCATTGCTTAACCCACTGGGCCACCAGGGAGGCCCATGAATTACTATTTTAAAACCCTTAAATTATTACAAGGATAGAACACTCAAATAATAAAAGATGATCTCAGAAATACTCAAAGGTACCGATGAACATCTAGAGAATTTTAAACAGAAGTTTTGCATTCAATAATTTTTCTTATTTAAACTGGAGTATGTGTGAATATTTTAAGTTATGCAAAGTTTGAGAAGGTTTGAGAGAACGTGTTTTCCTCATCATTTGTTAGAAATCTAATTTATAGATTCCAATAGGAATCAGATAAATTTAAAAGCAAGAAAGATAATTTACACAAAATTTTTCAAGATGTCTGAGGAGAAGAAACAATGATATATCTGTTACATGGACCGACAATAGTCAGCACACCTTGTTCTTAAGCCTCACTGCTAATAATTTGGTGGTTTAAGTAGATTAGCCTCTCTACATCTATCACCTCAGTGGTTCCAGTGATAGTAATAATAGTTATTGTGAAAATTAAGATGTTTTTCTTTAAAAATATCTATGTAACCAAGCTTAAATGGTTACATTGCTTTCAGACCCTAAAGGGACAAGATTAAAAGAGAAAAACTAACTTTTTTTTTCCTCATATAATAATGTATGATGCCATTCTTCATAATACGTAATTCTATAGACATCACTGGCACCCGTGAGTCAGGATATGTATGTCTAATAATCTTCTTTATCTTCAGATCTGTTTATCATCCCCCTTCCCTCTTGTCCAGTATGTCCAGTATCAGACCCACTTATCATCTCTCTATGACAGACCACCCTAATATGTAGAATCTAATTGTTTTAACCTCTTTAATTCGCTTGACATGTTTATGCTTTTTAATAAATTTTTATGTAAGAGTAACTGCGTATGTATGTATATATATATATTACTTTTGAAAGCTTGGAATATTATTAGTTTACTTCAAATATACTAATTCTTCCTTAAAAATGTATTTTGAAGACAGTTTAAATCTTAACCATTCCTTAATCTAAAAAGAGAAGAAGAGAAGAAATTACCAAAGAAAACATTAATTTGGCAGAAAAGTAAATATCAAAGGAATGAGCAAAGCATATGAATTCAAAAACAATTCCTACACAAATGACACATTTATACTCATGTTTCTTTCTCTGTGTTGAATTTATAGTACCTATATTTATGAAAAGTCCTGCCCCCTCATATATCAATCTAAATCTTGCACTTCCTTTACAAGGAACTTTATTTCTTCCTCTCTGTGAGTAGTTCCTGAAGTCATCCATCACCATGATCTCCCCTTTCTGAATTCTTATAGATCTTGAAATTGTACCAATCAATCTACTACCTGATTTCATGTTTCCTTGTATTGTTCTTTAGATTCTTATATTGATTTTAACTTGATTCTTAAATGTCTACTGTTAGATTATAAATGCTTCAAGTGTCAGATACACAACAGGTGCTTAAATAAGTCCCAGTGATTCAAGAAGAACAAAACAAGTTAAAAAATTAAAGAATGCTTTCAATCAGCTGAGATCTTGGTGAAAGAATGACAATCACCTTACTGTTCTGTAACACTTTTTGTCAAAATCAAAGTCTGGGTGTTAAAAAGCAGATAAGACCCTAGGAAAACATATTTTACCTTTGGCTTTCTTTGATTGTTCCTCTCCTCCTTATTCCTTCAGCTATTCAGAATTCCACTGAAGGCTGCCTTTTCTGAAAGGTCTACCTATTAAACTGTCACTACTCCTTGCTTTTCATACTATCAAACTCCCATTTCAACAGCTAGAGCCAGGTTATTTTAGTTTCAAAGAAGAAAACAAACAAGGGAGTAGTTAAATTAATTCAGATAATGTAAGTGGTTGTTAGTTTGTATTCGTTCTAGTTATACATTTGGCTTGGAAGTGGTATTTCCTATGGCATCACATCACAATGTAGCCACTTCACCACTTCAGCTGCATGCATTTTCTCTGTCTGCCCCAAAAGTTTTTCCACTTTGTATACTTAATGGCTGGAGGACTCTTCCCTTTATTCCCTTTGTATATGTGTTTGATCAAATGAATACATCTCTCTTGGTCTATTTCTTTACGTATAAAATGACGGATTTCTATCTAATGAGTTAAGTTCCCTTTAAACTCTAAATTTTGTAATAGAATAGCAACATTGCAGACTGCTGGCTCTATTCCAGAAATTCTGCTAAGTACTTATTATACAAGGGAGGTATTATTACTTCTGTCAGATGAAGAGCCTGAAATTCAGGAAAGAAATGTTAATGGTGTAATTTCAAACAGTCTTTGGATTGTGAGCTATCTTTTCACTAGATCACATTGAGTCCTTTTATCTTGCTCCTAATTCAAATTTGTTTCATCCAATTAAATACATCCTGTATCTCCTCAGTTTTACCTGTATGTATATGTGTGTGGAATAAAATAGTTTAAAGCCAGAGTGTACTATAGCTGATTCTTTGCAGAAGGCTAACATAGTATTTAAGTGGGCAACTAAGTGTATATTGCTTCCTATACTGAGACTAGGAAGGAAAAAGGGAAAATCTTAAAGTTAACATCAGTCACTGCCCATTTCTTTGTTTATTGGCTGGAACTCTTATTTGTATATGTTTGCATGTTCTGCATGAAAGACGAACCTGGGACCTGGAGTCCAAATGGAATAATTGTCTCTGTAATAAAAATAGTGATTTTTAAAACATGAATCAACAGGAAGCTGGTGTTAAAAAGGAGAATGAGTTGAGTCTTAAGCAAGTAAGGTCATAAAACAATATGGTTCAAAGTTGGAAGTTGTCATCAGACCCAATAGAAGAGAGTAATGGAATTTCAGGAACAGAGATACACATTGTTCTTATTGCAAGGAGTGATCCAAAATATAAAAGAAGTGATGGGGAGGACTTTGCCAAACACGAACACTGTCCATGGCACAGAAGCCAAAAACCATGCCATCACACTTTGAGAAAAGTGTCAATTTATTGTAGTCATCTGGCAGGAGACTGGGAGATAAACCTCTCAAATCAGTCAGTCTCTGCAAGAATGGGGTTTTGAGAAATATTTATGGGGTCGAGGAGTATTTAAAATTGCATTTGGTGGATTCTGGTAGGTTTTGTTCTGCTGAATCATGATTCAGAACTACAATAAAACTGAGCACGCCTTGATTCTGAATGCTGTCATTTAACCATGAGTGTGACAGTTTCATTTTTTATATCATTGTTATTTTTCTGCCTGGACAATGAAAGGTCACCTCAAGGACAGTGTATATTTTTGGTCCTACACTTAGAAACACAACTGTCAATTTATGAAAACTATATTTTGTCCCTGTTTCAAATAGGTATGTGTGCTTTTGATCCATTGTTTCACTCTTGTAAGCCTGCCTTGTTGTTCTCACTCAATAAACAGTGTCAAGAATAGGTCACCATTACCACCACACTTACAAAAATCTGTATCAAATCTTTTTTCCAAATTTTAATATGTGAGCATATAACTTACTCTCATATATATTTTTAAAATATTCTAAAATAAAGCTCATAATTTTGCATTTAATTTGATAGATAAGTTTTGGTTTTATTTGTTATACAGATTAATCAGCCCTAATTAATTTAAGAAATGAAGGTACCAAATATAAAGTGCAAACATTTGTCCATACATCTCTGGCAGTCTGTGTACTATTATCCTTTCTTCTGAGTGACACACCTATAACTCTTAAACCAAAAGCTTAATTTTAGTGTCACTAAAAATGAATTGTTAGAAGGCATTTCTGAAGTTACATAAAGTCATGGCAGTACTGCCTATACTACCTATTTATAGCAGCAGTGAGGCATTTTTGTGAGGCTATCTGAAAACCATTTAAAGATTTGAGAAATCAGAGGTAAGTAAACTTATGTTGAATCCATGTATGTCTGAAATAAAATACATCTGACATGAGTACAATTAAATTTATAAATAAAAAATTTACATGTTACATACATGCTGAACACCAATGTTTGAAATTCAGGTTTGAATATTCCAATGAGTAGTTTTACATTTATATATTTTGTACTTATTATCTTAAACTGTGCTTATGCCAACATAGACTATCAATCCTTCAAATTCATTTGAAGAGAAAAATAGACTGAAGGTTTAGTTTTAATTCTTGCTTGAGATTAGAATAAAGGAATGTTTAGTGTTTTTGTTTTGCTGGTTTTTTTTTGTTGTTGTTGTTTTGTTTTGTTTTTTGGTTAAAGGCAGAATTAAATCCCATATCCCCCTAGGGTTAAATACTTTGAGAACAGGTTCCTTTCACCATCTATAGCTAGTGTTCACATAATGACCAAAGCAAGTGGCGTATTTTCTAAAACAACATTCTAGAAGTAAAGGAACTCAGTTTAGCAAAAATAGATACTTTTAACAAAGAATCCTGAACTGAATAAAAATCAACATAGAGATCAGTGTTGGAATGAAAGATGCAGTCATGTATTCCCAGTGTTTTTTTTTTTTTTTAACTAATTACCTCATGACATAGATCATAATAGTGGTTTTGTTTCCTGTAATTCCATTAACTACTTTGCATGCATTTCAAGAGTGGTTGATTGATAGTGTGATAAATATAACACATTTGTATTCAGAAAAAACAAAAATGTCAGAGTGGTTGCTCTACGATTTAGGATGGAGATAAAATGTTAGGGTGCAGGAGAAATACCCTCCATCCCATTTGGGTTCTTCTGATGCACAGAGCAAGAGAAATAGGTCAAAATTTAATAACCTAAGCATGGAAAATTTACATAATTACAAGTACTAAAGGATAATGGAGCACAACAGGAATATTTATTCTTTGTTTTAGAACCTAGGGCATCAAGAGAAAGGGATAGACTTCACATGACAGGGAGGGCATTTCTCAATTGGAGCTTCTTGGATAGAGAGGACATGGTCATGGATATATCTACCCCTGTATGATAACTCCTAAATAATATTCTATACTATATATTCTATAATATACTATACTATATATTCTATAATATACTATAAAGAAGGGGAACACTGATTGCTTCTTTGATTAAGAAAAGGGCCAACAACTCAGAAAAGGATAAAGGTTCTCTTAACTTCTAGGGTCTTCATTGCCCTCAATATAAAATAATTGGTCTACTTTAAGTAATAGAAATAGGACCTCCTAAGACCCATAGGGTCTTGATTGAAATTTAATCCTCCATACCAAGTTGACACTTCCTGGTAGTGGCCTACTGTGGTTATATTAAGAAAAACATCTATCTGATCCTTTTGAAAAAATGAATGCTCAAAGGAAAAAAAAAATGAATAATTATATTTTAATATTATTATCTTGTTGTTCAGATTTGGGATAATTTTATATGGGGGTAGAAGGTCTTTTAAGTAGTCCCTTTTTAACGCATGGAGGTGGTTAGATTTTTTTCATCTCATCTGATATTTAGGAGAAATATATAAGGATGCTTCCATGGGGTTGAAATAAACTGAAAAGATCAGGTATAATCTTATCCTAACTTTTTCTATAGTTCAATGGTCTTAACAACTTTCACATGGAGTAAAACAAATGTAAATTATGATGAACTTACCTCTTTTTCATCAAGACATTTTAGATAAGAAAAGAATGGTCAGCTAAACTGAAGAAACACTTTCAAAGTTACTGCTTTATTTTTTTTCTTTTCAATTCAGTTCAATTTTCTGTTTGTCCTGTCAGATATTAGCTCTTTTGCAGAAAGATATTTCCTTTCTCCTACTTTAATCTGAATTTTAATACATTTGAAAGTTATCTGCCTTTAGAAAAAATGTGTGTGTGTGTGTGTGTGTCTTTATGTGTGTGGGGAGAGAGAGAGACTGAATTCAGAAATGCAAAAAGCATAAGTAGCCTGACACTTTCAGCTAACAACTACAGCAACAATTTTGCTATTCTCTGAAGTCATTATATTTGTGATTGTATATAACTTGGTTTCTACAAATAAATAGAAAATAATTTTAAAATTATTTTAAAATGCTCATATGCACATGAACACATCTAACAAATTTAATGTGTGCTTATTTATCAAATGTATTTTCATTTTACAAATAAATTCCTTATATCTGTTTCTATTTTGCAACCTTCACATCTAGTCAAAGAATATATATAACCCCTTTGCTATTATACCAAGACCAACATGTACACCCAAGCAATTCTGCTTCTCCAGATAGAGAAAGTCAAGCAACCTGGTTGAAGCCCTTTGTATGTGAGATATCCACACTTCCAGCCTGTCTATGGTCAACTATCCATCACCAAGAATGGCCTTCAGCCAACTCTACATTCCTCTGTTTACTGCCTACTTTGCTTCAAGGTGTCTTCCCAAGTCTACATTCCCAAAGGGAATGATTAACCCATTCCATTACCAGTGGAATTCAACTTTTTTTTTTCCTCCAAAGCCTTGCTTCCCCAAAATAAGTTCATTCTCTTGGTTATTTAGTTCTGAGTCTTGGATTTCCTACTTTTTCTTACACAGCTCAACATTAAAGCTACTTCTTTTACTAAACCCTAAATGACATACCTTTGGAATTTATACACATTGGGTAGACAGGCACTTGATCTCTAGATAATATTTGGATATTATAAAAAATGTTTTTAAAGAATATTCTAAATGAACTTGGAAAAACTCTCAACATAGCATTGCAGGCATGCATCAAACATGCCCATTATATTACAATCTAGCAATGCTAGTTCACTTGTTAGGATTGAAGATAGAGAAATGAACAAATAGTAAGCATTAACCATGATGCATTTTATAGTCTAAATCAAGAAAGAATAATATCATTTCAATATAAAACAGTGTACATATGCATCCTAAAATAAGTTAAGCCAGAAAGGAGTTGTTTCTAGCAATGTTTAAACTTACTGAGTTTATGTCGTAGGTGGGCCATATAACTAACTATTCTAGTTTGAAAATCTTACAAATGAAAGTTTTAACCTGTAATATTTTTTCTTTGGGTTTAATACTGTATTTTTTCAGACTCTACTTGCCCATAGGCTAATTTAAATTACTAGTTGTTGTTCTTAGTAAAACAATTTAAAAATAATAATACAAGAAAATGGAAATCAGGAAAGGAGACTAGGTAATGAAGCCAATTTTTCAGAGTGTATGCTTTAGGTCACAGACCAGGACTTCAGCTCCTTCTACATTGGTTATGGAAAGTCTCAAAACAATTTTGTTCTAATATAAGAATGAGAACAGTTATATTACCTACAAGCATCATGGTTTTTGTCTATTTTTAGAGCTAAGTAATCTAAACTTACAGGATCTTATAGGTGAAAAGAGCCTCAGGATTCATTTCAGCCATAGCAGAGTAGCAGGAGAAAAGTAAAGATGCTGTAAATGGAGGCAAGAAGCTAATGCATATCCAAATTTTGAAAGACAAGTATGAACTGGTGTAATGGTTTAAATATCTCAGAGTCCAGGCACAAAAAGTATTAGTACCCACTCATAAATTTTTTCCCATGGGTTATCACGCATGTGTGTGAGTTCTAGGCTTATAATTTCAGTGAAGGGGAACTGGGAGGACCCCTTTAGACTGTCTAGACCATGATGATATAAATAGTAATTTCCTGTAGACAGTAGAGAGCAGGGTAATTAAAAGACCTCAGTGCCTATCTCCAAAGTGTGATGGGAGAGTAAAAAACCCTCCAGATATTTTAGAGACTGATATCAATGAGATTGATACAGCTATAAAGACAGGGCAAGGGCAGAAAACTGAGTAAGATATGGAGTCTTGTAATGAGCATGAAGCATAAGTTGCTTGTGCCTGAGGCTGGGGACAGATTACTGAGAGAAACCCCTCCTCAATTGGGGTATAAGTGCTGATTTTGCTAAAATCCGAGGGTGATGAATATGAAACTAAAAGGAAATTTAAGAATGTCATAAAAGCATAGCAGGGTCTTCCAGAGACAAAGGAGTATAAATTATGAAGACAGAAAGTAGAGATAGAATGGAGCAAACCTGTAGACATTCAGATCCCAAGCCTTGTTAAAGGGTTGTTCATAATTCTTCGTTTAGTCATTTGAAAGCTGTGATAAATTGAATCTAACTACAGTTTCAACAAAACCAGAATCCAGATCATCTTTATCAATACTATTGGTTTGATAAAAAAAAAGTCATGACTTCTTCTGAACACATATATTAGTTGTTGCTTTTCTAATGTTCCTTTACACTTAATATTTAATATTAATTTTGAAACATATAGAGAAGTATGGCAACCCTTCTTGAGATAGAATTAGTAACTATCTCCTAGTAAATAGTTATCAATAATAACCTTTTATAATATAAATCATAACACTTTTTGTGGTTTCCATCTCCTGGTAATTATCTTTATTATCTACTCACTGTTTTCTTTTGGGCTTTATAATTTTTTTTTTTACTTCTAAATTTAAATGACTAGCTCAATTATTTCTAGCTTTTGTAATCATTTATGGTTACAACTGCATCTGTAAGTGCTATGTGTACTGCTTCCCAAATATTTTAACAACAAATGTATATGTGTTTAATAGATAAGTAAACTAAATCATTTCAGTTACTGGTAAGTATTATTATGAAGTTGAAATTATGTAATACAGTGGGCAGTTACAGCAGAGGTGATTTATCTTTGGTCAAGGATGGTGTTTATGGATATGGCAACTGAACTGGTCAAGGACATACTGAATTTCAACTCTAATTGTACTAATTAATGGTTAGACATGTTGATGCTTGTGATAATCTTGCTAATCACCTTAAACAGATCTTTGTACGTATATTTTATTTTTTGGGAGCTATTCTCTTTCTGATCTTGCCTAGATCCCCTCATTCTTCCTTTCTCATATATACTGTTTGGTTATTTTTTCTGACATACTCATGATATTGCCTGGAGAGGAAAAAGTTCTTTCAAGATGTATCATCCAAATGGAAGGGATATAAGTAAAAAGAGGTATAATGAAAAGTAAAATGTGTACTAGCTTAACAAATTCCTGTAAAGACACTTTTAGCAATAAATATCTATCACCTACCTCTGTGAAACTGGAGTTACCATTTAAAATATATTCTACAGCCCTAGTCTGACTCTGAATTTTTCCCTTTAAGCATAATCTCCTTTGGTATAGTCTTTAGTGGAATAACCCAACTTTTCATGCAAAAAGAGTGGATCTGCTTTTTTAGGGCTTTCAGTAGAAGAGGGAAGGCAGTATGTTTTCATGTGCCCTCTCTATTTTGTTGTTCTTCATTTAAATCTATATTTTAATACTTTAAAATAATATTTTTAATACATTTTCTGGCCTGAAGCATATCTCTATGAAGAATAGACTCAATAATAAATGAGCCTAATTTTTCTTTAAATTATATTATCAGCTTTATTCAGAAATGTATCATTAATAATCGTATCTTCACTCAACTTAATATTTTTTATAATATCACAGAACCAATAATTATCCTTCTTGAATTCAGTACCTTGTTTCATTTTTGCAATTTTTACTATATTGACCATCACCCTGTTGATTTTATCTCTTTTTCTTCTTTTAAAAGGATACTTTAAATTCTAATCATTGTATCCAAGGCGCAGCCTAGACTTCCTAATGTGGCATGAGTTATAGACAATTTTTTATACCTTTTAAGCCATCACTCTGGACAGTAATGAAAGCATACAGCCCTATAGGACACCAGTTGGTATATCCCCTGCCTCTAGTATGACCCCTGTTTATTGCTTTCTGATTATAATTTAGTCAATTGAGCTGCTGACATAATAGCCATATAACCTAAACTATGTTTTCCAAGTACATCGATAAGGATATTAAGCTCAATATACTATGCACTAAGGACTCAAAACCCTTGTTAATGCCACATTAATGTTAGTACATCACAATGATATTTGTGAATACCCCAACTCCCTTGGAGTTATACTTGGCAGTAACTCAAGGTATAATAGTAAGAAAGTCACCAACCATCTGTCAGTGCAGCTGGGTGAGGAGAACAAGTTCATAACAATGGAAAAACAAATTTAAGGCAGAGTGATGATTGGTGACATTTGAAGAAAAGGTTTGGTCATAATGTATAATTTTAAAAAATCTAATCATTTGCCCTGCAGTGGTAAAAAAAATCCATTTTTTAAATTCAGTATGTGGTACTTAATACATGCCATCATAGTTTAGCTTTTACAGCTATTATGTCAACAGTTCAGTTGGCTAAATTATAATCAGAAAGCAATAAACAGGGGTCAGACTAGAGGCAGGGGATATACCAACTGGTGTCCTGCAGGGCTGTATGCTTTCATTACTGTCCAGTGATGGCTTAAAAAGCATAATAATTTCAGCGAATAATCTCAAACATTACTATTTTGGCCAAGTGTTTTACTGTCTACTTTTCCAAGGACAAAAGAGTAGTCAATATTCAATTGGCATTCTTATTATCTCATAGATACTGAAATATAATTTCCTCATTGTGAATAAAGAACAATAATTGAAAACCCAGTATAAAATGACTTCTCTGATTATCAATTTCCTAATTAAATGAGTTGATGCTAATTATACTGATTGATTCACAAAGAGTTAAGCAGTAGACTTTCCCAAATGTTAACAAAATCATACATACTTCCAATCATTCAAAAAAACGTACTTTGCAACCCCTTCATTGTATATATTTTAAGATTGTGATAATTCCCAATTATACCAGAGTGTGTTGAAGGGAATTTGTAATAATAAAAAATGGGTTCCTAGGAATCTTTAGAAGAAATACAGGAATTGAAGTTATCAGTGAATATTAATTTTAAGATCACACCATCATGACTGTGAGTTAAGGATCAGAAATCTGCTTCTGTTCTCTCTATTGCATAACAATGACTCTGCTTTCACATAGATGGTCCACTAACCAAGAGCTTGAAGTCTTGCTGGATTAGGAGTGCTCATGTTTTCTTTTTTTCTTTTTATCTTGGTATATAACTTCAGGAATGAAACTTAGAAAAGATTGGTGCTTCTTTTAATTCTTATTTATTGTTGACAATAAAAAATTGAAATATCTTGTGACAAGTAAAAGTTGATATGTATTAGTGAATATTAAATCATTTTCTTATTATATATGATATCATTCTACATTTATTTTAAAATGGTTGTGATGAAGCATACATTTAATTTTTTTTTAATTTGTTTCCTTAGAATTAGTTTACAATATTGTAAAAGTTTCAGGTGTTCAACAATATAATTTTACATCTGTATATACTACAATATGATCACCACCCAAATCTTCTTTCCCACCACCACACATTTGATCCCCTTTACCTGTTTCAACTGCCCCCAATTCCCTTCTACTCTGGTAACCACCGATCTGTTCTCTTAATCTAATGGTTGTTTTGCTTAATTTGTTTGCTTTACCTTGTTTGTTTACCTTCTATATGAGTTAAATCACATGGTATTTGTCTTTCTCTGGCTGTCTTATTTCATTTAACATAATAGCCATTGAGTCTATCTATACTGTTGAAACTATAAGACCTATTAAGAGAAATAAAGGATACAAAGAAATAGAGAAAGGTACCCCATGCTTATGGATTAGAAAAATTAACATTGTTAATTCTACCAAAGCAATCTGCAGATTCAGTGCAATCCCTTATAGTGTTTCAATGGCATTCTTCAAAGAAATAGAACAAATATTCATTCCCAAAAAAGTTATGACACCCCAATATTACCAAAATACATAAGGAACTACTAAAGATCCAGAATAGCCAAATCAACCCTGACAAAAAAAGTCACACATCCAGACTTTAAACTATATTACAAAGCTATAATAATTAAAACAGCATGGTACCCAAACAGACACAGAGACTAGTGGAATCGAATTAATGAGTGCTTTGTTGGGAAATTGTTTTAGAAAGTGATAGTATCCCTCTGAGTGAACTGGTAGCATTCCTGAATTAATGTTTCACAGTCTTTACTTCCCTTTCTGGTGCTGTTTGGCTCTCATTCTTTGCAAATGCACTGCTCTGCAGATCCTGAACACTATTGGAATTGTGATTGCTCCCTTCATTCACCATTCACCTTTAATCAAAATTCCTGAGAGAAGCAAAACTGAAGGATCTTTTCCATCCAGAACTTTTCCCTTTCCCTACATCTATTTATCTTCATTTCAAGATTGTATAGGTTGAGGTAAACAACTTTTTTTTTCCTTATCTTAGTGTAATGACCTTATATTAAGATTATATGTAAAATAATATAATCATGGGTCTTTTTTCATATTCATAGAGTTTTTCTTCATAATGGGTCTGAAGTAGCAGCTGGGTATTGGAGAATCAGGAGGTTAATGCTAGTGACTGCTAATATTTCAAGCTAAGTTGCCAGAGTTTGGAAGGAAGGAAGGAATCTAAAATGACCCATAAAATTTGCCAGTTTCGTAGTCACATCTTCCCCAGTAGCTTCAGTCTAGCACCAATTCTTCAGCTGAATAAAAACAAGTTTCTCTTATAGGGAGAATATATTCACTGTTAAAGCTACACTAGGGTTACACTCCCTTACCTCCATAGCAAGAAAAGACAAATAAGGACAAATTTATTGTCATTGTTCTTTACATAAAAGATCCACATTCTCCAGGTAATGAGAATAGAATTCCTGAGGTGAGGTCCACATTGCCTTTATTGGCCATGAGTTCTCCATATTACAGTGACACTGGAAGAAACTTATTCTGAGTAGTAAGAAAAACTTATTTTATCTTTTTGGGGAAACTGATCCTAGAACAGTTTATCTTATTTTCCTTTGGGGAAAGGAAAAGATGGCCTCATTGATATTAATTAGAACTCTCCATACTGACAGTTTAGACTACATTCCTAAAAAAGGTTGAGATCTCAGCCAGGTGATGCCTAAAGTTTTTGTTAGCATACTAAAAACCTCCATTTTGGGACTAATTTTAATAGGTATAATGTGATAAATTTATATTATCAACTTAATTTTTTCTGCTTAACTTCTCTATAAGTATAGCCTGTAGTTTGTCTAAAAGTCATCAGAGTATTTAAGTATATTTTAAAAATAAGGAAACCTTTTCAAAATATGGAGTTTTTTTTTAATCCTTCGATTCAATGTTCTCATTAAATTAATAGAAATTTTAAAGGTTTTTTTTAATATTAGCACCAATATATAGCAACATTATAATCTATTATTTGATTATTTAATTGCTAAGGGACATTTTATATATTTTAATCAATCGTTAGTTATTTAAGATTATGAACATGATAACCAATTTTCTCCTGTAACCTTAAATACACACTATATATTAATGAATATTGTTATAATCTAGTATTTTCCTAAAATTAATAGTCCTCAATTCCTTTTGTTCTTTGACTGATAATTAACTTACAAGTTTGGAAAATTAAATCCCATTGAACAAATAATATCATTTGGAAACCTAGTCAAAACGATTCTTTTAAATTATTTTAAGCTATAAATTACAAGTTTGGCATAGTGAAAAAAATATTAAAACATAAACCAAACATTTTCATATTTAAAGAAATAAATACTTGCTTATATAATTAAGTACCCTATTTATAGTTTAATCCAAACAAAACCTTTGATTCATTTTTGCTTTATCTCTATTATGTTTATTTTTTAAAAAAAGATTTATTTATTTATGCACACAAGAGCTGGGGTACAGGCCAGAGTCCAGGGAGGTGAGAGGATTCACCAGAGACAGAGTGGGGAGCAGAACAGGCAGACTGACTGAAACACACTGCTGAGGGGAGCAGCGGGCAAGGCAGGAGAGGTCTGCTGCTCCATGTGGGTCCCCTCCTTGGCTGGAAGCAGGGATTGAACTTGTGCTGAAGTGGTTGCAGTTTGCTTCATAGGGCGTTGCTTAACCCAGTGTGCCACCAGGGAGGGCCCTATCTCTATTATGTTTATACTAACATGTCTTTAGAGACCATTTTACTTATCATCATTAATCATATTCATTTATTTCTGATCATGGTTCTCACAGAATAGATCAATCTGTAATATTGACAATGCAGCTACCTCAATTACGAGGCTACTTAAGGTTTTGGGATTGGGGCTAAACTGACAGGAAATGGAAGCAGAAGAATCCAGAGGTCTTCAAAACTAACACATGCTGCTTTTAACATTTATGGGAAGAGGGGAGGGTTTAGTAATAATAGTATTGTTGAGAGCTATAAAGTGTAAAGAATGGATTTCACTATTGGAACCGTAGTTCCTAAGAGGACATCTAAGCCTATCTTCATCCACTCATACTCCAAAACATGAAAAAATGAACTCCTCCACAGGAAGTAAGCCTGCCTTTGTCACCAGGCAGCTCCAAGGGGAAATGTGCATCATGGTTGTGGTCCTCAACCTCTTGTGTAAGAGCTTGGAATAAGACCCCAACACAGGCATACAGAGAATTATTTTTTAAAGGGTTATTTACAAAGGGAAAAGTCAGAAATTCTGATCCCACATGTGTTCAGTTATATGCTAAGCTTGTCTGCTTAGTTCCCAGCAGACACCCATTCAGGAATTGAGGTTCATGGCAAGCTGGGAGTGTGGTCGTGAGCACCTGAAATCTCTTCAGTGGGAAGATGGAGTTGGGTCTATGAAACATCATAGGGTGGAGTTCATTCACACATTCAGAACTTGTCTCACTATTCCGCCAACACTTCCTATTAGTTTAGAATCACCTTAAAGGTTGAAATCTGGGCACAGAATTATGAATATTTGACTGATCCCCATGGCTACTGGTATAAACAGAGTAACTCACTTCTAGATATCTTTAATGAGATAACTGGAAAAAAATTGGTAATCGTGTTCCCATTAATATATTCCCTTCATTATGGTGTATGTATGTGTGTGTGTGTGTTTGATTATTTAATGGGTTTTCTGAAAGTTATGTAGATGCTGTACTCTTGTAGGAGACATTCATATGAATAAAGGAAAATCCTCCCTTGTGATGATGACTTTACTAAGAAAACTTTCTCTCTCTTATCTATTTAACACCTATCAGGAGTACTTTATCTTTTTACCTCTCATCAATGGAGAAGGCAACTTCAATGAGACTAATAGTTTTACTGTAGTTACTGTTCCTTTCCCAGTAACCCCCTTCCCACTCTTTTCCCCTACATTCTTTTTCTTTTTTACTGAAAACATTTAAGGATGATTTAAGCCTTTTGGGAAAGTTACTGAGTTTTAGTGGTTCTCTACTAAGTATGGAAGAAGTTAATATTTATAATACATTTCAATATTTGGCTTTTTTGTTTCTTTTACTTGCCAATCTGTCTGATGTGAACTTGATTAATTTCCAGCCTAGAAGGACTTGGAGGTGAAAAAGGGATCACCCCTTTCTCCATAGTATCTATTAAAATTTGAACCCTTCAACTGGAACTCCAGTTATGTTCCCTGTATTTCTATGATCACATGGGCAACTTGATCATTCTATTTTCATTCTCAGAAAACATTTTATTTATCTTGGGGTCCCTTGGTTCCAATGAATAATCATTGCATAAAGTGTTTACTTTTGTAATTGTCGATGTAAGTTCTCATAGTTTTGCTTGAACTCAGCAAATCCTTCAATTTTTTGCATGTTGAATTAAGGTCAAGTTTTTCTTCTGGTTGTCATGTGCGTTTTCAGTAAATTCAAACCTTATTTTTAACACACAGAAGCATCACTGTACCTTGAAGCAACCCGTTTCCTGCTTACAGTATTTTTTTTATACATAATGTTCATTGTTTTAGTTTCCTCAGTGAGTACAATATGTTACCATTCTTCAAATTCTTGAGAGTCACCTTTTATGGCTAAGGTCAGAAGCAGAACTTGAAACAAGATGTATGTGCATGTGATTTATAAAGAAAGTGGTCTCAAGAGAAAGCAGTAAACAAATGGAAAGTCAGGCAAGGGGAAGATACATTGAAAAAGTCTGATTTCATTGCAAAGTCCTACAGAGGAAAAAACTTCAGGATAAATGAATCCTTGTGTGGAAGTTACCTTTGTAATGCTGTATGGGGCAATGGAGATGGGCTCTTCTATTACCAATGTGTCAATTACTCTGGTTTGCTACATCAGCAGGTGAAAACATTACACTACTCCATTCAAAGGCTTAAGGAGTTCTAAGAAAAAAGTTGTATTGCAGGTCAGTGCAAGGATTGCACATTAAAGCAGGCAAGGACATTCTGTGTAGTGTTTCTGTCTTAGGTCTCAATCCTCTCCCAACTCTTGCCCTAAACTTCACCCCAGCAAATATTATCTGTCAGAAAAGTTTAAATATTACTATGAAGGTGTAAATCACTTCCAAGTTCACTGTCTTCTCTCCCCCCTTCAACAAGAAAAAATTGACAGTACTGTAATTACTTATAAATATCTAAGTTCATAAATGAGTCTCTTTTCTCTTAGTTTTTTATCTTATATACATTTCCAGTTGTTTATCATTTCCTCCGTTGAAGAATGTGAATTTGCATATGTGCTTTACCTGCTTCTTGCCCATTTTAAATCAAGTGCCCTATGTGAAGTTTTTTTCTTATAATTTATATTTGTAAACTTTCAAGGAACTGGGATTACAGTGTAGGATTTCATATCATACAATAAAATTATATTAGTGATTTTTATTTAATTAGACCAAAATATTACTCTTTCACCCAGTAGGATCATAGAGTTTCCAATTGTTTTTCTAAAAAAAAAAAAAAAAAAAAAGCAATTATTGGTTTTAGCCATAGCAGGAATAGTTCTTTTGGTTGGCAGATGTACTAATTTCACCTCACTAGTTTTAACATAATAAAGTACTTGATAACTAGTATTTGTCAAATCCTCCTGAATTCTTACAAGAGACTATGCTATAAAATATTGTTAGTAGAATGTATATGATCCAGTAACAACCAGCTACTGAAAAGTGATATTAGGAAGGCAAAAATTCTGATCCTTCGCATAGAATATTTTACTGGAATTGTATTCAACACTACTGAGTTCATAAGTGCAATTCTTACATGTTAAGCACATATTAAGTATAAATTTTAACTGCCTTTTGTTCTGTTGCTAAAATCCTTTTAAAACATGATAATTACTATAATTGACCTATCAGCTATTGTTGTTATATAGTATATTTTAACAACTCTATATTATAGGAGAAAAAAATTGCATAGTCAATATATATGTGTGATAACCTTAAATTTATTGTCTTTATTTTCTTGGGAAAATCACATAATATCTCTCTCTTTGTTTCCTAACTTGTAAAATGGGGGGTGTAAAAACATCTGCCCCAAAAGATGTATTTTAATTGGGTGTGTATTTATAAAGAAATCACTTAGAACAGAGTCTAGCACATAGCACCTAAATCTTGGTTGTTTTTACTTTTTATATTAAAATAATAACAAAGAAAAGGCAGTGGGTCATTTTTATTTTCTAGATTAGAAAACATTGACTTACTGTGTTAATGGATATAGTATGTTTCACTTGTATTGATCTTATACATACAAAGTCATATGGGGTAGTTTTTTTTTATTATTTTGTTTTTAATTAGAGAATAATTGTAGAATCATACCAGGTGATTGATACAGAGTATTTCCACTACCACAGTATTCTTTTATAGACATATCTCTCCCTTTCCCTGATTCCTGGCCAACGTTATTAACTTGTTCTCCATTTATATAATTTTGTTGCTGCATCAGCAATAACACACTGATAAACGGACTTGTGAAGCAGGCTGCACAATGCAGGATGCTTATGAACTACCAAGATTTGCCTTCTGGATCAGTTGTGAGGGGAAGGGCAAAAAGAAAAGGGAGGGGTGAAACTAGAAGATGCGCTGTCATCTATAGTATCAGGGGTTGTTTGTCTGCCCTCTGGGCACTTCTCATCTGCTTGATGACTTGGCATTGTAATTGAGGTCAAGCCCTAGATTCCCCAGCCCAGCTTTCATTCTTATCAACAAGGCTTTCCACTGATCAGCTTCTGGGTTCCCTTGACAAACATCAGTCCTTGGTCCCCCAGGCATTCCAGGTCATACTTCTGGAAGTATAAAGGGGAGAGTACTTTTATGCATGGGCCATTAACCACCACCCACCCACCAACCCCCCATCCCATATTCCTGGTCACACCTCTAATGCATACCCTTCCCAGAGTGATCAAGCTTTCTGCTCTTGGTTGGTTTGAAAGGCACATTGTAAGATTTGGCTCCTATGGCTGATTGACCTGTAGCTTTGACCTCCTATAGGAATGCAGAACTGCAGGTAACAAAAAAGGGTGGCAGAACAGACTGCTTAGGATTATCAGAACCACATTTTGTCCTTGAAAAATGCTATTATGATGGAATAGGGTATATAATCTTCAAAGCTGGCTTTTTTTTTTCCCCCTCACTTGGTATCTTTCCCTGGATATTTATCAAGGTTTTTGCATAAATCAATAGTCTGGTCCTCTTCACTACTGCATCAAATTTCATGGTCTGGATGGACCACAGTTTACTTAACCATTTAATCATGAACATTGGGTTGTTTCTTGTTTTGGTCTATTACTTAAATACTTCTAGAGAGGTCAGGTATGAATGTGTTTCTATTCTCTGGTTGAAATAACTTGGAGTGCAGTTGCAAGGTCATATGGTAGTCATATGATTTTCCTTTAAATAAATTTTCAAAATATTTTCTAGAAAGATTACATTTTACTTTGCAAATACATTTACAAATAATATACAAACAATCTAATTTCTCTATAGCATTTGGTGCTGTTCTTTTTTCCCTTCACTATGCTGACAGTTTTACAGTTGCTCTTCAGTTGTGGTTTTGATTTGCAAATGTCTCATGACTAATGGCGTAAACAACCTTTTCATATTTTATTTTCATATTCTTCATATTCAAACTTCTCATATTCTTATTTTCCATTTGCATGTCCTCTAAGGTGAAATGCCCTTTCATATTGGTTGGCCATTTTCTATTGAATTGTTTTTCTATTGGGTTTTGAGTATCTTATAAATACAAGTTGCTTGTCACATATTTGGTTTTCAAATGTCATCCCACTTTATAGAATGCCTAATCAAAACCCTTAACAAGTTTGTTTGTTTTTTACAAAGCAAACATTTTTAATTTATGAGATACAATTTGTTAACTTTCATTTTAGGTATTATATATTTGTTGTCAAGTTCAAAGGAGTTTTTGGCTTAACCATAGATCCCAAGATCCCAAGGATTTTTTCTTACAGTTTTATAGTTTTTTTTTTTTAAGATTTATTTATTTATGCATACAAGAGTTGGGGTACAGGCCAGAGTCGCAGGAGGTGAAAGGATTCACCAGAGACAGAGTAGGGAGCAGAACACGCAGACTGACTGAAACACACTGCCGAGGGCAGCAGCGGGCAAGGCAGGAGAGGTCTGCTACACCATGTTGGTACCCTCCCTGGCCGGAGGCAGGGATAGAACTCGTGCTGCAGTGGTTGTGGTCATAGTGAGTTTTTAACTTGCTGTGCCACCAGGTTGTGGTCATAGTGTGTTGCTTAACCTGCTGTGCCACCAGGAAGGCCCAATTTTTATAGTTTTCTAATGACTTTTTATTTCATTTAAAGTGAATTTTTGTTTTAAGTTTCAGACTTAGGTCAAGTTCTGTAGTTTTTCCAATGGATGTTTAATTGCTATAAACTCCTTTGTTGAAAAATCTATTTTGCTTTGTTTTATTGTGCACCTGTTTCAAAAAAAATTGTAAATTCTATGTTTATTGGATTCTCTATTCTGTTCCATTGATTTATGTGTCAATTCATATTTCAACATCACATCACTTTGATTACTGTAGCTATATATTAAGGCATTAATTAGGGTATCCTCTTGTTTTACTCTCCTTCAAAAATTTTATAGCTCTTCCAATTTGTTTTTCATGTAAGTTTTAGGATCATCTTTTTATGTCTATAAATTTACTGCTTGTAAATAGAAAGAAATTGTGTTTAACCAGCATATTAGTTTGGAGGGATAGCATTTATAATATAGCAAGTCTTCTATAAAACAATAACCTCTCAGATTATTTAGAAATTCTATGATATCATTTGCATTTTTTTATTCTCAACATAATGATTCTGAACATTTTTTTTTTAGATTCAAATCTATGTATTTGAATCTAAATACTATCATGGGTATTCTATTTAAATTTTGCTGTGCCTATTTCCATCGCTAGTATAGAAATACAGCTGATCTTTGTATTTTTAGCTTGTCTCCTGTTATTTTCTTGAACTCATTTATTAGGTCTAGAAGTTTGGGGTATTTTTGTATATCTTTTGGGATTTTCTACCTATATAATAATAGCATCTGCGAATACATATTTTCATTTCTTGCTTTACAATTTCTTTGACTTTTATTTTCCTTGACTGTCTACTATACAGGCTAGAACTTTTAGTACCTTGCTGAGAAAGAGAGGTTAAGACATGATTGCCTTGTTCCAGATCTTAGGGAGAAAACAGTCTTTCATCTTAACTATTCTGTGATGTGTAGGTTTTTGACTGGTTTCCAATATTGAACTATGGATATATACAATATTGAACATGGAATAAAACTTCACCTGCTCCAATTTATAAATATTAGTATATGTTGTTAAATTTTCTTTGCTTGTATTTTGTTAAGAATTTATACTTTTATATTCATGAGATTTATTGGTCAGTGGCTATTTCAAATTTTTGTGGTTTTCTTTTTATATTATAGTAACACAATAGAGTTATAATTAGATGGATGTATGACTCTAAGCCCTTAAGTGCTTAGAAATTAATTTACTTTGTACTTCTACTAAGTACCAATAATACCCTTGAACATTATATGTAGCACAAGCATAAGAAAGTTATGAAAAGTGATAGACTTGTATGACAAGTTGGTCTTTACCCTAAGTATAAGTTTTCTTTTTGACTCACAAATGCCAGAATTAAGGATACATAAGATAGCACCCTGGAAGTACTAAGAGTTACAGATTAAAAAAAAAAAAAAAAAGCCCAACATTGTCTTGCTCTCTCTAACTAAAGGAGCTCAAAAGGAGTAGCCTGTCAAAGTGGTTCACTTTTGGAAAATTCTTCTGTAGCCTAGGAAAACACACGCAAAGGAAACAATGGTCTCACTTTATCCATGCTAGTAAATGCCAAAAGTGGAGCCTAGATGACCATTTTCAGATGGTTATAAAGAGGATCTTTCAATTGTCTCCATATTTACTTTCTCATAATCCTCAATTACATTGATTTCCTTGGTGTCAGTGAAGATCATCTTTTGCCACACATTTGGGATATCCCTTCTTGCAATACTAGAAAATAATTATATTAATGCATCTTAATTGGTAGCATGTATACTTACAAATTTAAATCTTGAGTTGAATTGCAGGTTTCTTGGAAAATAAATTAGTAAGAAAGAGAAAAATGATGGGCAACTGTATAGGAAGATATAAATGTTCTTTAAGGGAAAAACAAAATTTCTCTTAATTTTCATTATGTGTTATGAGACATTATACTATTATCATAATTGTGCTAAACAATGTGGACTGAACACTATTTGAATAAATAAATGGAGGTAAATATACATTTAGTAATAGTATATTATCTTGAACAGAAATGCCTGGTTTTTCCCTGTTATATTTTTGACTTTATAATTCAAAGAAACTAGAGAAAAAGATTGGGCAAACAAGATTTGAAATGTTCTGCACACACTTCTCGATGACCTCGTGCTCATTATATATCTAGACATATATATAATGACATGCTAGTTAGCTACCATTCTCCAAAGATCTACATTCAAATCATGACAGCTTTAATTTCACTATTGTGAATTCAAAAATATCCTTTTGAATGTTATTCATGTATGTAGGGCACATCCTTAGCAAAAGAAAAGGATATATTAAAATTAAATGACATATTAATGCACCAGTATAATGACTTCTTCCAAATATTGTAAATAAAGTCTCTGTGATGTCTGTGCAAATAGACTGAAATTTTTTGCACTGTGGACATTAACATGTATTCATGTATTCATCCCTACAGAAAAACTTTTAATCATTCCATTCACAACATATGAAAATTTCATCTATAATTAAAAACTTTTTGAAAGCCAGATTCTTTTCATATAAGTGAAATGAAATTATTATATTCCTAAGTTTACATATTATTGACAATCGTTTTATTAGTTTATGACATATGAAATTGTAGTTTTACAAATTAGGATTTCTGTTTTTTCGTTTGAACATCTATATTGTTTTTCCAGTTTATTAATATGTCAGTTTTGAAAAATCATAACATTTTCATCAAATCATTTTCTAATGTCTAATAGATAAGTGAAACAACACAAGTTGAATATAATGATTATTTTAGAAGGCATAATTTCTCATTTTGAACTTTAAAAAATTAGGATATGAAAAACAAAGAATCTTAAGATTTTTATTCATGTAATCTCAATTAATATAAGACTAAAGTGATTAAAAAAAGATGTTACTAGCTCAAAGGTCTTAAACAAAGACATTCAATTTCTAAATATTTCTGTGCAAAAGACATGCTTGTTGTCTTTTTAATAAGTGTTCAGAGAGAAATATTCAAAGGAACTAATTCATATGTAAATAAAATTATACTTTTTTTGAGGAAAAACATCGTTTGATATGAATCAAGCAATGTGGAATCATAAAAGCTTCGATAAATTGACAGATTATGAGCAATAATTCTCAAGTTTATATGACTCTTAAGAAAATAAATTGATCAATAATAGAATAGAGACTGGGTTTCAAGTTAGAGATTTTATTTTTATGTATTTATACATTGAACTTATGCATTGCTCTTGTCGTAAACATAGAAAAACAAAGATAAAAGCAATGAAATTCTTAAGGATCACACTTTACAGAAAGGCCAAGAAACTTTTAAATCAGTCAATGAGATAATACAGAAGACTAGAAAGGACATAAGTTCAAGAAAGTTAAATGTATTTCCATGACTAATACTCATAATAACACTATAAAGTAAGTTACTAAAAAGTTGCCAAAACAAACTATTAATCATACACATAAAAACACACAAACACAAAACACTAGATTTTCAAAATATATTTCCAGAAATGTCCTTTTATATTTTGAAATTTATTATAAAACAGATTAAACCTGGTTAATCACTACCTATAATGAATGTCTTTATATGGTTGTCCACCCTGCTAGAGTACACACGTGTGTTTATGTGTGTTCTTATATGTATTTTAAGTTATTCTTTCATTGGCAACATTTTGAAAATAAACAAAAAGTTGAATTCTTTAAACCACATTATGCAAAGTATGTTATATATTATTTTTTCATAGTTTACTGATTTATTCATGTTTTATTTAGTAAAAATACTGACAGAGTACTCTGACGTGCCTTGTATTACAGATATTAGTTCACGCCCTCTTCACAACACTGTGAGATATAATAATTATATATATTTTTAAAGATGAAGACATTGAGGTACCGAGTTGTTTAGTAACTTGTCCAAGATTACTGTATAGCTGCCTTAATGTTACCAATTCCTGACATTTTCTGTTCAGGGTGAATAATATGACTATGTATATAGATTAATGTTATTTAACATGATCAAATACAAATACAACAAGCCCATTGCCTATGGATTACTGAGGCAGCTAAAGAAGAAAAGTGTGTGTTTTTATTGTTGTTGTTCCAGCAAAAGAGCTCTAAAGGAACAGAAGTACCTTTTGCAAATGAGAAGGTCAAAGGGGCAGAAAATATATATGAGGTATGAGAAAGGTTAATGACAACAGAAGAACATAAATAGCGTGAAATTGACTGGAGTTCTGCTTGTGAATCTCTGTCAAACTTCACCTCTAGTTGTAGACATTTCTCAGCCTCTAATAAAATTTTTTTCTTTGATATATCACATACTAATCTAGGCTTTCTACATCTGTTTTGTATTCAAATTTATGCCAAATCATATGCAATGTCATCCATTCAACATGAATGCCCCGAGGGTGTTCTTTGTAGCCAACTCCCTTGTGGGAAAACTTGCCTTGACTTTAATTCAGTTGGAGGGAAAATGTCACCTAAAATGATAGGGAATTATACTAAGGTTTTCAATTTTTGACCTGTGACTATTTACACACTGCTGCAGTAATCATTTATTTCATTACAAACCACATTTCTGTATTCTAAAACACATTCAATCTAGTTTCAGATAAACAATTAATGATCTATGATTTATATCTGTTGATATGAATCATTTCTGATCACTTACTTCTTACACAGCTAATTGACTTGGTTGGGGCTTGTCCCCTTATTCCTATCCCTTCGTGCAGACTCTTTCCTTTAAAAAGTACACAATCATCTTTTTAAAATGTAAGACAGATGAAAATTTCATTAATCAACACACTCATATAATAAAAAATACTGACTCATTTGTTATATCTATGCATCAACTGCTTTCCATAGTCCCACGTGACCCTGGAATGCCTCATCAATTTCTCCCAATTTGACTCTTAATCACTTTTCTCCATTCTTATCCAAATTCAGATGACCCATGTGTTTTAGGGAATCACCTGTTGGCGCCTGTTAGGGTTAAGCAATATAATGAGAAGTAAAACACAAGCCATTTGTGTTTGCTAGTTTGGTTTCCTCAAAGAGAAAGCAAATGTTCTCTTTTACTTTTCTGACAGTAAATAGCTTTACTACTTGAACTAGGGACCCTTAGAGTTAGTTCCTACTTTCCAGTAGAAACCAGGAAAATGACATGCTCTCCCCTTGGTGTTTACATTTCAAATAAATAGCTCCCAGGTTCCTGAGAAAGATGTTCTTGAATCATAAAGGACGCAAGAACCTTTTCAAATGATTTAGATCTCAAAGGGACAGCAACTACATTTACAGGTTTTCTAAAATGAATGCTCTGAGAAAAGAGAGGTCAGGGGCCTAAAGTCAGGAAGAAACCTTTTCAAACAGTAGTCAAGCTGAAGAGAACATTAAGGTCTGTCTTGGTCCATGTTAATAAGTTTTGATCTCTTAAAACTTGGTGTTGGTTCTTTCATTCATTTTTCAGTCTCTGGTAAATTTCCAGGTAATGGATGGAGGTCATGCATTTGGAGAGATTCTCTTAGGGTGGATGATAGCACATCTACCCAAAGCTAAAGTACTTGGGATCAGTAGCTATGGCCACCACCCAATCCATAAACTTATATACTTGTCATCTAAGAACAGCATAGTGAATATGGACATGGATACCATGTTGTAAACGTTAACAAGACTAGATCTTAATTGCTTCCACCACAAAAATAAAACAATAATTATGTGATATAATAATGATATTGCCTGATGTGCTAGCAGTGATCTTAATATCTACATGTATCAAATCAACAGATTGTAGGCCTTTAATTTATACTATTATGACAATCATATCGTAATAAATATACATTTAAAAAAAGACTTATCTTCCACTGTCTCTTTGCTCTAACAACACAACTTCTGTTGCCCTTTGAACAGAGGCCAATCTTTACACTTTCTCTCCCTGAACAACCATTGTCTCATCTCTTCCCCAGTTATTCTCATTGCTTACAATCCCATGTCCTTCAAGTATTTGCTAAAATCTTAACCCCCTCCATGAACGCTAACCTCACTGCTCTGTATAAAGTCATAACCTTCAGTCTTTAACTTCGCTGCACACATAATCCCACGTAACTTTATATATCTTCCTTCTATTGTTCTTTCATTTTCTGTCATATTATATAATTTACCATATGTCTTTTTATGTCTCTTTCAAAATTAGGTAAGTTTCTCATTTGCAAAGATTGTGGAGTCTTCCTGTTTTGTTAATTTTGTTGAAACAGTTTAAGAGCTGAGGACAGAGCATAGTAAATGTAAATAGTAAGTGCTCACTAAATAATTACTAAATTAATGAAAAACAGAAGTCTAGGACCATGCAGAGGACAAAGGGGAGGCATCAGCCTTTGATATGCAATATTCAATGAAAAGTAAAAAGAGTGAGAATAAGCTGTGTGTCTATTGAATTACCACAATTGTACAAGAAAGTAGTTCACATTACTGTTTACTGAAAATTCCTGAAGTTATTTCTTTCAGATTTCATACATGATTCATCCTGATTTTGTATTTTCAGATTTCTGACATTTTGTTTCTTTCCCAACTCTCTACAATGTTCAGAAGGATGTTTTCTCTTACCAATTTAGAAATGTGAATGCATAATATGCAATAAAATATGAGTAATTATATTGTTACATAACTGATAATTCTAAGTTTTATTCACATTTGTAATTCATATCACACATATACACAGTGATTTGAATATATTTGATAATAATTGCATTTTTGACCTACAATTTTTTTCTGAAAAAGTGAATAAATGAATGGTAAGCTTGACAAATTAAATTAGGTAATACTTAAAGTGATTATTAATAACTATAATGAACATTCATTGGGTCTCTTCTATGTACACAGGGAATGTGAAAGTCATTTGGTATGTCTTATCTAAAGTGATTTTCCCAGTGTCTAGAACTAAACAACAAAGCCTGCAATTGAAACTAATTAGTTAGTCTTAGAAGAGGGCTCAGAAAAAGATAGGTCTATTATGAGTGTCATTCATTTGATATTTTATTCTAATAAGTCAACAAACTCATTTAAAAAGCAAGTTGGTTGTGATAAAAGGCAGTATTTGCTACTTTACAAAAATGAAAGGATGAATTCAAAGAATGATAGAATTCAAAGAATTCAAAGAATTCTTTTCTGTTCAGTCTGGGGAGTTTGTGTGTTCAGAGTTTCATTTGACATGAGGTCCTCTATACCAATCAATCAATCGATGTTAGTCAGGAGCTATCCAGTAAGCATGTTGCATCTTGCACAACAACAGCCTCATCGTTCAATACAGAAGAGAACTCTGTGACTCTTCAGTAAACATGTTCTTGGACTGAGTGCCTCTCCTCAACCTCTTTGTTGCCATGTGAAGATGTAGATATAAAGCAATGAACATAAAGAACAGCAAATTATGATATTCAGATTTTAAAAAAAAGCATATTGCTTGAAAAATCTATTCTTCTGGCAAATTATTTTTCCTCATATCCATCTAATCCAAGATTAACTACAGGAAAGATTCTTAAAGATATATTTTTTTTTCTGAAGGAATACCTAAAGAATTATCACTCTCAGAAACTTACAGTATTTCAAAGTACCAAAAAGCCATGTTATTTTAATAAAGAATGACACATACTTTTGATTGGCAGAATTGCTATTAGCAATACTACAAAACATGCTAATGGTTATTATTTACCATGGTCTATTTTTAACTCTAATAATGCACCTATTCACATTCTCATCCACCTATAAGTGTTAAAATATTAATTTTCATTTGCATTAAATAATATTGACATTTGGGTGAAATGTTGCAAATAATGGACATTGATATGCTACATAAATTAAAAATATAAATGTGTTTAGGTATTTCACAGAAGAAAGAATATTATAAATATCTATAAATATTTTAATTAAATATATTTTTAACTTTATTTTCTTCTTGGTTGTTACTTCCTGATGAACCTCATATATTAAACTTCTCTTACAAGGAGACACAGTTAATGATTTTAGTCATTATAGTAATTTCTTTGCATATGTTTCCTTTAACTGAAGCTATATTAAAATATAGGAGATGGGATATTTCCTTATACCTTAGCTTAAAAAGTGATCAGTTGAAAACTATCAAAATAATTACTTTTTTTATAAGTATATTGGTGTCATGAATGTAAATTTAAAGTTGAAGGCAATTTATTTCAAAAGCACAAATTAGAGAAACAAACAAGCAAACAAAAAATGGTGATTGATCATGGTTGCCTTGGTGGTCAGTGAGTTACAATGACCCCAGAGGAGAGAAATCAAAAACTACGCAAAAATTAACAAAGATGTAAAAATTAAAAATTAAAAAAAAATAAAAATAAATAAAAATATTTTAGTTAAAAAAAGTACAAATCAGGGCCCCTCTGTTGACTCAAGGTTTAAAGTCTCAGCCTTATCAATGTGTCTACAGCCACTGTGGCATGGGTTCATTCCAGGCCAGGGAGTTGACCCACATGGTGCAGCAGACCTCTCCTGTCTCTCCTGCTGCTCCCCTCAGTGGTGGATTTCAGTAGATCCATTTGTTCTGCTCCCCACTCTACCTCTGATGAATCCTCTCACACTTCCTCCACTTCTGGCCTATACCCCAGTTCTTGTATGCATAACTACATAAAAATAGGCCTTTAAAAAAAAAAGTTGAAACAGTTAAAGGAAAAGTACAAATTAGAAAATGAAAGTTTCTGATAGTAGCCTTGTCTGAAATAACGTAAATATGTTTTTTTTTAATTTCATTGATAAAACAGAATTATCCTGTCTAATAAATATGTGTGTACATTTTCAATATTAATTCTGTTGGGTTGACATTATTCTGAAATAGAACAACTATGACTTAGTACTTTAATGCTATAGTATATAGTGGTATAGATAATTTGGAATTCTTTAGTTGTTTAATCCAAGGAAGGGACAGTTTCCTTCTGTAAAATATGGCATTGGAACAATGGAGAATTTTCAGTATTGAAAATATAATTTTAATGCTATTATTAAATCATCCGCTTGTGCCTCAGGTATTAGAAAGTTACTCTGACTCAATTAATACATCTTCATTAAAAATGTCAGTCCTGTTCATATTATTACTCATTTATTTCAAATATACAGTGGATCTTTGTGACTTACATATTTAAATGCCCATTCCTCAGTTTGACACAAAAGGCATTCTATAACCTGGCCCCTACTTCAGTGTTATCTTCCCAAATTGCATGATTTGAAAGATATTAACTAATTATACCAATGTTTTTGTTTCTTAATAATCTCATTTAATTTGTAAACAAAGTTTCATTATTACATGCCTTATTCATCTCATGAGTCAATAATAATATATTTATTTGTGTGATTATTTGATAGCTTTCAGTCTTTCCCAATGGACTGAAGCATCATGAGGCAAAACAGCATTTACCTGTATATATGATTGTAGTGCAGTATATGTTGAGTGAACAAGCTACCATTTAGTAAATGAAGACACTAATACTATATAGAGTGTATGTCACACATACTACTTTGAGGATAAGGTTAAGTAATCCTTCTGTATTTTTATATGACAATTCTTATAGTACTAAACAGTTTTAAAATTTTCTAGCAAAAACCAAATCTTTAAGTGTCAAATTAATTTTTGAAATGTGGTAAAAATTTTGGAATGAGTGATTCAGTCATTTTTATTAAGAACTGTATGCCCACATGTGCAACATTTTGTTAAAAGACAAGGAGAAGAAAGCAAGTGCATTTGCTTAAGGAGGTGGAGTGGGCAGTATCTAAAGAAAGAACATTATGAACAAAACCTGTTCACTTTAGATGTAATTAACCTCCGTGTGCCAACTGCATTATTAATGTGATGGGATTATTATAATGTCCTAATGTATCTGAATTTCTATTCATGTTTTTTCCACTAAATAAATAAAAGTTGTTGAGTAAGAGATGACATTTGCTTTAACTGTTCATTATGGAATTTTTTCTAAAGCTGTGGTAGACTGTTAAATACAAACTGTTAAATGAATGGTATTTCATGAGAGGTTTTGAACCTAATTATATCAAATGTCATTGCTTTATTTATTAAAAAGGTTCACAGAATGCTCAGCAAAAATGAGTACCAAATACTTAGGATATCTAGCCTATTAATTTAAAGTAATTTTATAAAGCATGTTGGATTAATAATGATTTATATTTATAAAAATTTATTTATGGATAAGTTGAAATCCTTTGGGATGTATCCCATGTATCATTTTTGTAAATGTGAAAGATATGACTATCATAAGAAATATCAGTTAAATTAGATGGGGAGTTGCTGTGTAATTTTAATTGAGGATGCTTCATTTCAAGTCAAATATACTATAAAGCATAATCCTTAAAATAGAAGTTCTGGTATTTTAAAATAACTTTCTATTAATTTTCAAGAGATTAATATAAGTATGATTTTATGTTAGTATTATATTAAATGTTGAAATACATTTTAACGACTTTTAAATATGTTTTGTGTTAAAAAGTCATTTAATTTTATGCTTTGAAAATAATTTAATGTTACTTTCATGGTAGTATCTCAATCTATGTGAGAATAGATGTACATATTTGTCCCTAACTGGGAAATTTCAGTATATCCTGAGTTATAAAATCATTATCTATTTGTCTATATCTTTAATTTATAAGATTTAGCCACTATTAATATTATTATCTCCTATGGTTTCCTAGGCAGTGTTGTAAATCAACATTACTTCGATAATAAGTAATAATTTGTAAAATAAAAAGGAGAAAAGGAAAATGTGCAGCTAACAAATTTCTAAAAGCCTATTAGGAGGACATCAGGGTGAACATAGAAATACAGAGCATAATTTTTTAATTTATGATCCTTAAGGGACACCAGTTATTTGAAGTGTTTTAGTTATAAATTTCCTAGCAATTACTGTAACTACACAAATGAGAAAGAAATGAAGTCTAGCTGTAATTATAGCTCCTCCAAGGCACTGCTATTGTATGTTCTATGGCTCTTGAAAATATTATAGTTTAGGGTTCTTAAGTACATTTGATTTACATGATAATGAAACTTTGACTTATTCCATTGTGATAAATTTCATACATAGAAAAACAATTATGTGATTTGGAAAAGACTTAAAGAAAGCATGGAACTGCTTACCTTGTTTTTTTTTTTTTTAAAGATTTATTTATTTATGCATACAAGAACTGGGATATAGGCTATGTGTGGGGGATTCACCTGAGACAGAAAAGGGAACAGAACAGACAGACTGACTGAAATACACTGCTGAGGGGAGCAGCAGGTGAGACAAGACAAGTCTGCTGTGCCATGTGGGCCATCTCCCTGGCAAGGGATTGAACTCATGCTGCTGTGGGCAAACAGGGAGGCCTTTTACCTTAATTTTGATGGTGGTGATAGTGTTGGATGATTTCAAATAATATAGTCAAAATTAATCATGTTCAATCTTTATAATTATTTCTTACAAAATTAAAATATTTTCATTTTGCCCATAATTCTTTGTGCATATAGTGCATTATATTTTCTGTATATATTTTCATGTTCAGTGTTGTTAATTCTGTGTTATTTTTAGACTTAAAGATATTTGATAAATAATATGTCATGAACTGTAAAAAATATAAACCAATGAAGCCATGATTCCTGGACAAATCACATTCTTATTGAAGGAAAGACATTTTTGCATATGTATAATTACTAATATCTAAATTTATTCCAAAACCATGAAAAAATAGGCTAGTGCAAATTATCTTATATAAACTACTTACAACATGTTATAAAAATAAAAATTACATACTAAATTTAAAAAGCTCGATGATATGCAGACCTATTGAAAACTGAATCGCAGAATGCATTTGCCTAAAATTCTCCTTAGCTAAATATGTAGAATTCAACAAGACATTTAAAGTTAACTAAGAATTGGAAGTAAGTACTACTGCTTGCACAATACATTTAATCTTTATCATTGTCAATTAACTCTCAATTTCCAAAAATGTTAATGTTTTTTTTAAGATTTATTTATTTATGCATTTAAGAACTGGGGTACAGGCCAGAGTCCAGGGAGGTGAGAGGATTCACCAGACAGAGTGGGGAGCAGAACAGGCAGATCCACGAAATACTCTGCTGAGGGGAGCAGCAGGCGGGGCAGGAGAGGTCTGCTGCGCCATGTGGGGAGTCCTCCCTGGCCAGGCAGGGATCGAACTCGTGCTGCAGTGGCTTTCTGTTTGCTCCATAATCAGTTGCTTAACCCACTGCGCCACCTGGGAGGCCCCAAAAAAATATTAATAATTTTTTAATAGTACCTAGCATACACCTCAAAAGAGTTTGTGTTCTCGTTATTTGGCCATGAGCACGCTCAAGTTTAACTGAAGCTATTAGTTTATAATACCTTAATGACATGAAAGAATACAAATCAGAATAATACTTATTAACACTTTGACACATTGCCAAAGTGGCTAACTTACACCTAGGGAGTAGTTTACAAATGGTGAACACCTGGACTGCTGTGTAATAAGTTCCCTTAGGTGAATGCTTTAGTATTTGATATTACTTTTAAAGACGTGACACCTGCTCTATAACAGTTAACAGAACTAAAGACAAACACACACTGATAATCTATGTTATAATGACACACAAATAAAAAGTCTGCAATCTTATATTAGAGAAAATAAAGATATGACTGAAAAGCAATTGTATATGTATTTATATTGCCATTGTAGCTTATAACATTAATTATTTGACATTGACTATTCAGATGTTCCTATACTATATAGATTTTTTTTTTTTAAAGAAAGACAAGTACACTGTTCTTTATAAGCCAGAAAAATTGAACTGTGTTAAATGTAAGCTTTGCACAAAAGCACTTTCTGACCTCTGAAGGCATATTTTTTTTTCTTATTTCTTGTTTCTTCAAGACTGTTTATTTTGGTAAAATGTTGAAATTAATAATTTTAATGAAATGAGACTATCCAGTTTCTTTACCTAGGGGCACCATTCCCTGTATATTCTATAGGTCTCTAAACAGCTCTCAAAAGGCACTTGTTTTGATATTCCCCAAATTTCCTCTTCCAACATATGCATTTATACAATAGTGTATGTTTACATTTTACAACATCTCTATAATCCCAAAAATCATTTTCCTTCCTTTCCTTGTCTTACATTAAATTCATTCTTAAATGTTATTTTAATACAGTCTTACAACATAAAAACAAATTATCTTCTTAATTTTGTTATTTATTATTTGACTCTTGCAAGCCTATTCAGACCCTTTACTGTACATTTCCAAATCCTGCACATTATTTTTGATCTCTCTCTTCGGACAAATTTGTTACCATTTCTGTCTGCCAAACTTTCGTTTTCCTTAAAAGACTATTTAAATATTTCATTTTCTAAAAAGCCCTCCCTGATACCTCCAAGCTCATTTTATTGCATGTTCTCTAGGCTCCCATAGCACTTAGCATATTACTATATAGGGATATACAATTGTAAATATTAACTTTTTCTCACCAATCTATGTTCTTTATTATATTGTGTTTTTATTATATTATATTGTGTATTCTTTGAAGTAGAATATGTTTTATTTATATTAAGATATCCCAGTCTTCCTATTTTTATAGATTTTTATTAAATATTTATTGAATAAATGAGATTTTTAATGAAAAGTACAGAACTCAACCGTGGAGCAGACATGAATAGCATATTGCAACCATTTTGTTGCAAGCCATTGCCCAACTACTAATTCAATGTTACATAGTTTGGAATTTTATGATGCCAATGCTATACTTCAAGTTGCTCACGGTCCATATTTTTCTATTCATTATTGCCCTAAATTGCAATAATTTGGCACCACAAAGGATTATTTTTTACTCAGGTTAAGTTAGATGTGGATCTGCTGGAATTCTCTGTGATTCAGGTGAAACATCCTCCACTTTGATATGACTTCCCATATCACAGTGACAAGACTGTTCTCTTTTATACATGAGGAAAGATTGAATGATTTTATAAACTGCCTTAGGTCATATATTAGTAAGTGGGAACAGGAAATTTATCTTCAGTTCAGATGTTTAAACATTATATTCAGTGACAACTAAGATAACACTTATTAAATAAGACTCATTTCCTGGCCCATGGTAGGTTCTCAATACCTTATATGTCTTCCCATATTATCTATCAGACTGAAAATTATTTTACTACAGAAGTATTTCTTGGCAATATTTCTCTTTGGTACTCAACAGAAAAACTGATAAAGAGTAGGTGGTCAATAAAATTAATTTGAATTCAAATGAATATATTTGGTGACATTGCCAGGGGAGAGCTACATAAATGATAGAGGTATAGATTTTTTTCTCTTATGCATAGATTTCCTGACCTATTAAAATGCTCTTACAAATTGTTAATTCATAGTGAAGCGAATTGGGTATTGTACATTTTTTATTCCACATATTTTTAGAAAATGTCTAAAGGTAAGATGTGCACTTGTTTTAAAATGGTATGAAGTTTTGTGATTTGTAAAATTCTATCATTATTGAAGTATTAAATTTAAATTGTGCGGAAAATAATATATGTCTAGACTTTGTAACTGAGAATTCAAAGAACATTTTTATTTGAAGACATTTTTTAAAAAATTGAAAATTAAATTCATAGACATATGCACATGCACATGTTGTACATGATACTGAAATGCTATAATTCTATACAAAATTAATGGTCTAAAATAAACCAATCAATACAGCTCTATTACTCCCAAGATATGTCTATGACTCCCACTCTGGGGTCTCAGGGACCCCAAACCCACAGGGGTGCATGCTCTAAAATGGAGTCTTGCAATCCACCACATAAAGACAAAAGATACATTTTAGGGTATCAGATCTTTAATAGCCTTAGTGTGCATTAGAGAGTGAGGAAAAAAAAGTTCATAGTTAAACACCCTCATTTCCTTGTGAGTTCAGCCAAACAGGGTTACCAAAGTAGGGTATTGAGGTACAAAACTTGCCACAAGTCTAAGGTACCTACTGGCAGGGAGCCTTCAAAAAGGGGTTCTGAAGCAGGTCCCAGATGACTGGGCTGATGCAGTACAAAGAAAATATAGATCAGGATAATGGCTTCCATTTCTTAACCTCTCTATGTGTCTTTCTCCCACATGTCTCCTTGAACCATCTCTGCATATCACTCCTTTACATGTCCTCCATGCCTCCTTCCCAATAGTACCAGGGTGCAATGCAGGTCATAGAAACAAGAGAGCCTTCTTTTTAGAGCCCTACTCCCTTCTGTGTTACATAGTTTTACTTGGCTTGACCATCAACCTAGTACATAGTCCAAGATAGCTGCATGAAGTTGGGAACCAGAAACATGGCAACCTCCCCTAATAATATCAAGTTTTGATTATATAAACCCCTTTTCAGTTTGTGTAGCATTAGAGAAAAAACAAACTTTTCAATTGGATTATCTGTTATTATTTTTTGGTCTTTGGTTCTTTAGACTCCTTGAATATGTGAACAGATTAAATTTTAAAACCTTTGGCTATAAAGTTATGTATTAGATTCTAGATATTTTTTCTTATCTTGAAACATGGGGAAATAATTTCATTATATGATATTTTTGTATGGATTAATGAAATATATGTAAGCTACAGAACACATTCCTGATGTAGGGACAGAAAAATAATTTTCCCTTGACCCTTCTGGGCTGTGGCTGAGACACATCCTTGTATGAAAAGACAAATTAGCAATAGAAAAAATGTAAATTTTTAATAATATATATGCTTCCTATGTATATGGAAGAAATACAAAAAAAAAAAAGGGAATAAGTCTCTGAAATGACAAGTTATCCCCTAAAATAATACCTTTAATTAAAGACAAAATACATGAGGGAGAAGTAGAAAGGTGATTGAAGAAATTCAAGAAAGGCACAAAAAAGAATTTGTGATTGTTATGTAGATTTAAGTTTCTGCCTTCTCAAAAGGTAGAGTTTCTACAGATTTGGTCATCTTCTACCTCCTGCTGTGGAGAACAAAACTGTACAAAAGAAGTGTCCTTATAAATGTAAATGTCTCTTATTAAAAAGTAAATTCTACTTAGTCTTGGGGGCTTTTTCTATATTTTTATTTTCTTAAAAATTAGCAGTACAAAATAATCAATTTTGCTTTCCTATAATTGCATGCATTTATTAGTGAATGAAGAAGATGTTATTATTTTTGTTATTAGGTGATAAATTATTTCTGTACCAATTGTTGTCTAGGTAATTTAAAATATTTTCATTTAATCCTTTGCTTATAAAAACAACCTAGTTTATTTTATTATTTTTCTCTTAAGAGAAACAAGGAAGCATGAATAATGCTTCTTTCTGAATTATTACTAGTCCTTTTGTAACAGGATGGTCCCCAGGAAAGGGGGAAGTTCTAGAATCCTGGCTCCACCCTAAATGAGTGGAGCTGAGCAGGGATAAGAAGATGCTGGAGAGAGGAAATAGGAGGATAGAAGGAAGGGAGGAAGAAGGAAGCAGGATGGAGAGCAGCAAGGAGGCTTAGAGGAGGCATGTGGAGCAGAAGGATATGTGAAGAAACTCTGCTTGCTTTTTGGTCTTGGATGGTTGGAACAGATGTGGGTGAGAGACCTGTGGGGAGGTTAACAATGGCAGCTTTCACCTTAATTTTGATTTTGCTCTTTTCCTCCTGGATTTGTCTGGATTTTTCTGACCCTTTTCTATGGGTCTCTACTGAAAGGTCCTTTAGACTTGTGGCAGGCTTTTGGGCCTTGCGTTGGGCCAATCCTATTTGGCTGGACTTTTACCTTCAAGGAGATGGGTAACTTTGGATGCTTAACTTATAGTAACTATATTCTTTGTCCTTTCCTGTATTGTACCCTCATTGTATTAAAGTTGCTTTCCATTAAAGGTCTTATATGTTTGTCTTAATGCAGCGGATGGCAGAACCCACTTAGAGAGGGCAGTTTGGGTGTTCCGGGGTGCCCCTCTCCCTGCCCTGTAACACTTTCTCAAAGCATAACATATAATTTTTCCTTATTTCTTTCAACTTGCTATTGTTAAAAAAAAGAAGCAAGGCGTTCAAAATGGAGTACATTTTATGCCAAGTCTTTCCAAGTCTTAATAGCTAACTTAATTATAGTTTTATATTTCTAAAAGGTGTAATTTTCAGTTTCAAGAGATAGTGATAATGTTACAGGGTAGAGAGAGGGGCACCCCAGAACCCCCAAACTTGCCCTTTTTGAATGGGTTTTGCCATCCGCCACATTAAGACAAACATATAAGACCTTTAAAGTAAAGGAACTTTAATACCACCCTATTACAATAAGATACAGCCCCATCTTTGCTTTCCCCTAAGGGAAGTTGTCCTTGTCTTAAATAAGTTTTCTTTTCTTATCCTACCTGATTTTCTGATATAAAAACTTTCACTTTGTATACTTTCTTGTGGTAGCTTTCTACTTGGAAGATGGGATGCTGCCAGCTTCATGAGTCATTTAATAAAGCCATTTAGATCACCGCAGCCACTAAAGCATGAGTTCAGTCCTGACCAGGGAGGTGACCCACATGGCACGTTAGACCTTTCTTGTCTCCCCTGCTTCTCCCTTCAGCACTGTATTTCAGTCAACCTCCTGTTCTGTTCCCCAGTCTGTTTCTGGTGAATCATCTCACTGCCCCCCACCCTGCACCTCTGGCCTGTACCCCAGTTCTTGTATGCATAAATGAATAAATATTTAAAAAAAAAAGAAAGAAAAAAGTATTCTTCAATTTGCTGTTTTATCAGGGAGCTTCCTTTTTTAAAACAAAATTCCCTAAAAAGTTGACTTTTTGCAGACTTTGGCTCCAATAAGATCTCGAAAAATAAGGCTTTCTTGTTAAATAAGAATAGAATTAATATCCTAGTTTGATTTTAGAACAAAAGCAAAAGAATCATATTTTTGACCTCAGACTCTGAAAGACTCTTTAATCTCATTTATACCTGTTTATGATATGTAATAATAACAATGACACCAAGGGGATGTACTAAACTATTAAATGACCACTGGACACAGCAATAGAACAGATTATAAAGACAGTTTCATATATAAAGAAGAACTTGTTGGTTTTCTAGGTTGGGATCTGAGCCAGAAACACTAAACACTTGCTAGGGGCACTAAGTGTGATTTAATGTATTCCTGGCATAACACACATACGAGAATACTCAGATGCAATTACAGGAGATGTCATCTCTTATGAATCACAGTTTGCAGTATCCATTTGTAAAACAGTGCTGAGAATTTCTTTTTCTCATAAAAAAAATGATTCTGTCTGGCATGACCATAAAGAACAAGTAAATATTAGAGAATCAGAAAATATTAACTTTTGATCACAAGACAAATTTTAAAATTACAAACTTGTTCAAATTAATTATAACTTTGTTTGAAAAGACTGTGAATAATGTCACAACCATTCATTGAAATAACAGTTGTGAAAAAATATTTTTCCTAAGTAATGAGTAGTAGTATTTTCAACAAAGATTGAATATTTAATAGTATATTTGAAATAATTAAAATGTCAATTCTTATCAATTAAGTAGCACATTAATTATTAGACTTATGTTTTTCCTATCCTTGTAGGGTTAAAGGGAAGAGTTTGTGCAAATTAAGTAGTAAATATTTACAAAATTTGTATTCATAGATCGTGATTTTTGCTAGTAAAATTGAGTAAAGTTAAGCAAAAAATGATACAATGGTATGGCTACTGTAACAAGTGAGATGATCCAAGAACCTCACTTAGCAGGCTTAAAGCATTGTTTAAAGCATTTTGCTGTTACAGTAAACACTGAAATAGTTTCCTGAAAAGCTAGACATAGTCCAAATAAAACACTAAAGAATTATGGCTAGTTTGGTAAAATGGAGTGGAATTAGCTTTAAGATTAGGCAAAAGTTAGGTAAATTATGTTTGTTCTGTTTTCATCAAAAGAGAAAGTTACTTTGAACCTTACTGCCTGACTCTTTGTCTGATGTTAATAATCTATGATATTAAGTAAGTGGAAGGAATATAAAGGAAAGCAATGCTTCGGATATTCTGTGAGCCTTTTTCTTCATATTTAACAAACTGTGCTTTTCTTCATTCTTATAAAAGCTCTTTGATTTTTATTGTTTCATCATATCTGTCATATTTCTTTTATAATTGTTAATTCTTTTAAATCAGTATATTAACATTTGGGCTGACTGTATACTCATAACTAATTACTGCCTTTTTTTTAGATTAGAGGTCAATATTGTGTAATCCTTACTTACTGGCTATTGGCAGTGAACACAGAGGTGGGCATCTTATCCTAATGGTCCAGTCAGATAGCTATGTCAAAGTAAAAAATAAATTTTTACAAGGAAACACAGAAATTAAATGTCACTGAAGTTGACCTTACTTTCTTCAGGTTCTGGAGAGAAGGCCAATGGATTTCCATCTGACATACATAGTTTAACCACATCCTCAATTATGATAATTCAGCTATTCCTAATAACTTATGCCTGTGGAGTCTACCAATAACTTGTTTTATCATTCTGGCTTTTTAACTAGCCAGACTATGTTACTGTCATTTCCTCTCAAGAAATTTAAATAACGTGTGAATTGAGACCACCATGCATTAGTAGAACTAGGGTTCCTCTTGTCTGTCAAACCAGAGGCTTAAGGGTGACAGGGAATATCAGGGTTACTAAAAACAAGAACAATTATTTAGAAAGAAACAAATGTATTTAGAATTAGGTATTGAGTTTGTGTGAACAAAGGATAATATTCTTTTTTCCTCCCAGTTACAAGAAGGGAATTGAACAACGTTTATTATCAGTAAGGATACAGCAGATAACCTTGAACCATGAACAGTGACAGATTAACTAAAAAGACAGTAGGTTTTGGAGTTAAAGTGTAGTGTTATCAATTGAATTTTGTCCCTCTGAAATGCATATGCTAGGACTTTAATCCCATTATTCTATATTTGGCAATAGGGCTTTTAGGAAATAAAGATGAAATGAAACCTAATTAGTTAAATGACATCTACTAAAGATGGAAACCTAATTCCATAACATTGGTGACCTGATATGGAGGGGGAAAGCCGACTTCCTTTCTATAACAACATTCAACAAAGAAATTCCAGGCAAACACAAAGTGAAAAGGCAGTTTTCTATAGTCAAGAAAAGAGCTATTACCAAGAAAATTAAGTGGGTGTGCTCCTGATCTGAGACTTACAGCTTCCAGAACCCTGAGTAAATTAATTACTTTTGTTTCAGTCATTTGATCCGTGGTATTTTGTATAGAAGTCTAACAAGACTAAGACTTGGAATAAGGCCAAAAGTTTCAGATTAAAAAAAAAAAAAAGTGAACTCCCCGATTGAGAAAAACTACTAGAGAAATGACTAGTATAACACTTATAAAGACTCTTTCATTACATGTGATCATTTAGTGCTAAATAATAACATACCCTAGTAAGGTGTGCAATATTTTATCAGAACATATTTTGATAATAATAGTACTGGGTATTTCCTTTGTTTGTTTCATGGTAAAATAAATGACTGAAATACGTGAATCCTAAGATGCATGCTAGTTGACATTAATGTTCCATGGACTCTGCTGTAGACTTTTTTGGTGTTGACAAAATTCTTGATGCCAGGTGAAGACTGAATGAAGGTAATAGCCAGATGGTTTTTCTTGTTCCTTTCTAACATTCTATTTCACTGAGTATTGTTTTAGTAACCAGAAAATAATGTATTGAAATACCATAAAAATACAAAGATAGTTTTGATTTTGAGCCACATACACATAAACACACACAAAATATTAGCACTCTGGACTAATTTCATGGAAAATTATATATGACAAAAATTAATAACTATTTTTAATGAATGAAATAACCAGCTTTCAAATTTAGCAACAGAATATGGAAGAGGGAACAAAAAGAAATCAGTGATTTGGACTGAGGGTAGGTTAGAAAAATCTATATGAAACATTCTTTAATAAGACCCTAAAATATGTTGTTTTTAAAACATAATTATATATCAGTATAATGGTACACTTGAGTAAATAATATGTTGCCAAAATATTTCTTCTTATTCATAAAATAAGTCTAAACATTCCTTTCATATAACATCTTTTCATACCCTGGTTGTAATTTAAAAGTTAACCTAGAGGCCTCCCTAGTAGGTCAGAGGTTGAAGTCACAACACTATCAAGCTATTGCCAACAGCTGTGGCATAAATTCAATCCCCACCAGGTAGCTAATCCACATATGGCACAGCAGACCTCCTCTGTCTTGCCCACTGCTCCCTTAGCAGTGTATTTCAGTAGATCTACCTGTTCTATTCCTTACTCTGCCTCTGGTGAATTGTCTCACCCCCACACCTCTGGTCTATACCCCAGTTCTTGTATGCATTAATTAATAAAAATAAATCTTAAAAAAATAAAAGTGTACCAAATCTATGTTTCAAAAAATTTAGATATGCTAAGAATTGGAAGCTATTTGCTTGAGTCAATGTTCATTTTTTATGATGAGAAGAAATAAAATCTAGATGAGATTGATAGAATTAATGGGCCCATGAAGATAATTTATATAGGAAATAAATTCACTGAAAGATGTTAAATATACATTTTTTAAAGAACACCTATGATATGGAAGTTTTAGAGACAAGTATAAAAAAATAAGGTTCAGAATGAAAAGTCTATCATAAGTTATAAACCTAAAGGGATAGAATATAATTAATTATCATACCCACAATTTATTTTGTACTAGATTTATTTTATTTCACAAAAGATTATTTTGACTATAGTAAGTTATTTCAACTCTCTACAGCAGAGATACATTTCTCATCTGAAATTTATTTATTTTACCAGCCCTGTGTGACTATGAATTTTATTTTTAGAATTTGCAGTTTGTTGTGTCTTAAAATTATATATGTAGAGACAGTACTATATATTACTTGGAAGCAAATGTGAGAAAATATAGTTTCTTGTGGTAGTTAATTACAAAACTGAGACTGATAACATATTTTGTCTTACAATAAAATCTTGCATTAAATTTCATGTTAGTAAAATGTAAAGACTGCAAAATATTTACAAGCATATAATTAAAAGTGTCCAGAGTTTATATGATTAAATACTAATGCTATTGCTATACATGGCTTTCAGTTCTTTAAATCTGCCTTTAATATTTGATTTTATTTAAGTAAAATAAAATTTTACCTTTTAATTTTATTAACATGTTAGTAATCAGTTCTATTCATGAATACAAATGGAACTTACTTTTGGAAAACACCTTGTAAACACTAGAACTCAAAACTTAAAGTAACTTCTGTATTCAATTAAGTATTTTAATATCTCTTTCTAGGTTTCTATTGATATAATAGAACATTCAGTATACATAACATTGAACTAATAGGTCTTGTGACACTAGGCAAATAGCATTCACTTTTATCCTATGAGAGCTATGGAATTATTAAAATTTGGGTCATAGAATAAGGCAATGAAAAGACTGTTTTTTTTAATAACAACTATTATCTTGGGTGCTCTTCATATTGGAACAAGTAGATATTGATAGTGCAAAACTAATTACGAAGTCATTGCTCTAGTCCTTATGTGAGGATTTGAGCAAAATATCAGGTACATGTAACTTTGAAAGGAGGAAGACCTTCTAGGAATAGAAGATTATAACATCTTTGATATAAATGACTACATAGCTAAGAAAATAAGAACAGGATGTGGTTATGAGGAATTATAATCAATGTTAAGAATTAAGAGAAGTGACAGAAAGAGTGTTTTAATTTAGAAATTGTCAGCATAAATTTTCAGATATGAAAATAGGGCTTTATATATATATATCAGTGACCACTTTGGTTTGAAATAATTTGCCTAAAGTAATATTTGCAGGAGAAGGAAGTAGTATTGCAGATGACATCACAGAACATGCTATAAATCAAAGGAGGGGGTCCAGTGCCCCTCAATCTGATTCCACCTTCAAAATCACGGTCAGAAAAACTTTGAAAGTACTACTTTCTGTTCACTGTTCCACCTGTTAGGAATCAGATCAGAGGGATGAGTGCCCCTCAATCTGATTCCACCTTCAAAATCACAGTCAGAAAAACTTTGAAAGTACTACTTTCTGTTCACTATTCCACCTGTTAGGAATCAGATCAAGGGACCCTGATTTCAAGTCCAGGAAAGAGCTTGTAAGTCCTGGTCAAGATTGAAAAGAGGTCCCTACAGACATGAATCAAGGTAGGCGAGTTGTTGGTGCTTTTTAATTAGAAAAAGAGCAAGGAAAGAACACTCTGGAGAGACTTTTCTGGACATGAGCAATTCCATGAGCTACAGGTATGTATAGGTTTTACGGTTGGAGCTTGAGAACAAAGAAATTAAACTTTATTGACAGAAAGCAAGGGCAATGGAATTTGACTGGAATCCAACTGACCATCCAGATATGATCCACCAACTGCTGCTAACTGTGAGTCCTGACCAGCTGCATCAGGGCTCATGAACATCTCGTTGAGGAACATCTCATTGAGGCTGTGTGAACACCTATGCCTGCAGCTCCTGTTTGAACTGGTCGGGCCTCAAGGACTGTAACTCCCTTATTCTGCAACATCAGGGGACTTGATCAGCTGTAAAGAGAGCTCAGGAATGTGCAAGCTGGGGAAAGTTAGTAATAAAGACAATGGGCTAAAGTGTCCGGGCCTAGAGTCATCAGATCTGTTTAGCTTATTTTTACAACCCTGTGGGAATAGCAATGTTCTTTCCTTGTCTATTCTTTCCTTGTTCTTTCTGTCTCAAACATAATAAACGAGGATTCTCCTATGCAGAGGAGATGCAGAGTCAGATGCTAGAACCACATTAGAGTTGTATATGCAGTCATTTACTACAGTGAATGTCATATATTTAATCGTACACTATTTGTTATGTTGTTTTGCATTGTAATAACTGTCTGTACTCTCAAAACTAATGACATTCAATTTTGGGAATAGTGCAATTTCTTATGGAGCTGTTTTACATGGTGAAATTATATTTAAAGGTGGAGTTGGGGGTTTATTTTACAACATAAAATTGCCAGTATTAACACAATTCCATAGACACAAAAAAATCCTAGTCTGATTTAACTTAGACATTTAGGGGCCATAATGAATCCTTATATATACAAAGAGTTACATGTGGGCTCAAAAATTTTTGTTTAAATATTAATGTATCAGCTGATTCCAATACTCTGGAGTGTCCTTCAACATTTGACATTAAGGTTAAATTAAAATCTTATACAAGAGAGAATTCTTAATAAACAGATAATAAATTGCAAATGATACAAAGTACTAACAGAAAAATTAAGTACATATTTTACAAGAGCCAAGTAATAGATACCTTACAATTTGAAGTTTATGATCATGGGCATGAGCAAGAGACTTAACACTGAGGTCGGGGAAGAATATGGTTAATGGTATAGAGGCAAATCTCTAGATATATTTTATAACTTAGACTAAACAATCACCTCCTCCTCCAATGGGATTGTTACATATTGAATTAAAGGTTTGATTGATTTAAAGCATCAATACATTAAAGCCTTACCAACATAATCTAAGGACTTCAATGATTTAATTTGTGAATATGGACTAGATTGAATAATATCACATAGGAATTTTGTTAATGTTGCTTTGTTGTATGGTGGTTTAGAACAGCAATATAAGGAATTTGAACAAAAAAAAGCATCATCCATATTTAAGCAATAAGCATTGTTACTATGTATTTTTTCACATTATATATTATCATTATTTTTAAGATATTTAAGCATAGATTAAACATAAAATTATAAGAAATTTAAAATTGTAATCTGATAAATATATAAAATTGAATAATCATATGGTTATTCTGAAGTAAAATCCTAAAAGGAGTAATAGATATAGTACTAGAAAGAATAATGGAAAGTGAACACCAGCACATTCATGCATTACAAAGGCGAGAAACCTGACCCAGAGAAATTTAATTATTTATCGATGCAGTGAAACTAAATGACAAGCTTTCAGTCTCATGAGGAATGTGTATGCAAACCTAGATGGTGATATGTTTCAAATAAAAGCATATTCAAATGATAGCGTTTTGAGTAGTAAATTGACTTTTTATAATTAAAAGTACAAACCAAAGAGTTTAAGTCAATTTTATTTTTTTTAATATGATCCTGGTATTTCTGGGTTTATTTTACTATTTCCACAAAAAGCTTTCTTCTATGCCTCAGAACGCCATATGTATGTTTTAACTGAAATCATATCTCTAATCATTTGTTTTTGTTATTTGCACTACTTCCATACTTTTACTTCATGAATATGAACCTCGACCTTGGTCTATATTGTGACGGGTTCCTAATGATGGCGGAAAAACCTAATAAGTTAATGAAATAGAACTTCAACTTCTCATAGTACCAGTGATTTTCAATTATAATTTAAAATATTTTGCATGTTAAAATAATGTACATACTTTTACACAATAGCTTTATCTTTATTTTAAACTGGAATTCTGATACTTTGTGAAGAAAATAATATGCAGGTAAATTCACTGAACAAGCTAATATGGGGGCCTCCCTGGTGACTCAATGGGTTAAGCAACGCTTATGAAGTAAACCGCAGCCACTGCAGCACAAGTTCAGTCCCTGCTGCCAGTCAAGTTGGTGACCCAGGAGTCCTCTCCTGCCTCATCTGCTGCTCCCCTCATCAGTGCATTTCAGTCCATCTGCCTGTTTTGTTCCTTGCTCTTTCTCATGGATCCTCTTACCTCCCTCATCTCTGGCCTGTAACCCAGTACCCCAGTGCTTCTATGCATAAATAAATAAATCTTAAAAAATAACAAAACTAATATGATGTATTGGCAAAACAAGTGGTTGAAAGCCAAAGTCTCCCTGTTTCTACACCATTAATTGCCTAAAATGTATAAAGTGTAACAATATAATAAACTACTTATCTGTCAATAACTAAACTTTTCTAGGTCAGAACAAGTTATATAGCACATCAACATTGTCTGGTGTCAACAGCTGTGTCTTCCTTCAACCTATGACTAAATGAACTTTTAACCATACTTTCTGAATGTATCTGCTTGAGTGCTACTTTAAACAAACCAATTTTACTGTTATAGTTTCAAATACTTTAGGAAAATTTAAAGATAATTTCATATTAATCAAGTTTAGATGATGACAGAATTGATATTTTGTTACATATATATATAAATTTAGATTTATTTATTTATACATACAAGAACTGAGGTACAGGCCAGAGGTGCAAGGATTCACCAGAGATATAGTGGGGAATGGAACAGTTAGATCGAATGAAACACACTGCTGAGGGGAAGGAGCAACGGGGCAGGCAAGACAGGAGAAGTCTGCTGTGCCATGTGGGTCACCAGATTGAACTCCTGCAGCAGTGGATGCTTTTTGTTTCACAGTACATTGCTTAACCCATTGCGCCACCAGGGAGGCCCTGTTACAACTATTTTATGAGGTAAAACAATATGTTGTCTGAGGCATTGTTCTAAAATAGTTAAAAGATAAATTTAAAAAACAATATGCCTTACAAAATAGTGATATTAGTTACATCTGAGTGATGAGCATATTTTGCATAATACATTTTTATGCTTAGAATTTTTCATTAAACTATGGAGAAAAAATAATGTAGAACAAGTGTTCGCAATAGATGATAGATGGAACCAGACAATAAATTTCTAAAACTTTGTTTTATTAAGAAAAATACATAAGGAATTTTTTTTTTTCCCTTTATGAACTTGGCCTTTTTAGGGGAACTTGGAATGTTGGAGCTGCGTGTTAGTGAATGGAAATTGGTAAGTCAGACTTATCTGCAATTTTCATTTATACGTTTGCAAATATTTATTGAATTTTCTGGCACTATTCTACTTTGCCCATTAAAATATGCAATACGCTGTTTTATAATTCAATTCACATTTTGCATAGAGATTGTCTGTCCCTATGTTTTTCTTCTCTATGAACAATTTCCAATTTAACTCCATTGTCTAGACCTAAAACTTTTGAGGTCGTGTTAGTGAATGCTTGATGTTTTATCACTATGTCAGGTAGGATAGTCACCATTTTAAAACAAGGAAATAAATTGATTATTGTTGGTCTGTAATATATATATTACAAAATATGAATGTGAGGAAAAGTAGTATTAAAATTTCATTGAAGTGTATGTCTTCAGATAAGTAACTGATATTTTTCTTTGTGTGGCTGTATTTTACCTTCCTAGGAATTAATTAATGCAGTCATTATAGTCCATCTTTGCCTAAAGCAACTTTAGGACATGAGTCCTTTTAACAACTGGAAAATTTTGAGAGAAGTATCTATAGTTGTCTCTGAAATATGCCAAATACAGAAAAAAAATAGGACAATAAAATAGTATATCCACAGTGTTTTGGCAGAAAATTGTTGAAAACAGTCCCTTCATTATTTTAGTGGCCAATATATTATACATTATAATACATTATAATAATGTGAGTGATATATAATTTGGGCTAAAGTATACCTCAATATTTATGATATATATAGTCCATTGAATATATTGACATGAGACAAATATTTTCAATATCAGATAACATTGGAAATATATACATATATTCTTTATGAAAAAAAATTCTTATTTTGTTAAAAGTATTGGCTGATGTCTACACACATTGGTGAAGGATATCTTTACTCAAGCTACTGATTCATGACATATCCTCATAGAAGCACTTGGCAATAATGTTTTACAAGCTATTTGTTTATCCAATAGATTAGTTTAGTGGAAACATAAAATTAGCCATTTTCAAAAGTATGTAGTTGTACCAAATATATCTTACAATTCTTGATTCCTTTAATTGTTGGAAAATGATGTAGTTATTATATTGGGTCATAGTTTATTAATGTACCCTAAATGTTAGAAGAGAAAGATGTGAATAAATCCTAAGGCCACTAAAGGGTTATAAAGTCATCTTTACCTCACTTAAATTACTCTTCAAAATATGTTCAAATAATGAATTCAAATAATAATTTCCTGAGGATAATTTCATATAAAATGTATAATTCTCATATGGACCATGAGAATTAACTTAGTTCTACTATTAGTTTAAGCCTTTTTTCATGGAATACCAAAACTTTTTATCTTACAATGTACATAACAGTGTAAATATTATACTATTTGAGAATAAGACAGATACAACTATTAATAATTAACACTTTGAACAGGATCTTATTTCTCAAAGTTGCATTTTTTTTTTGAATCGGTTATGTTATGCCTAAAATCTGGGAAATAAATATATCAGTGATTTTTCAGAAACAAAGGGGATTGTAAATAAATTAACAAGGTATCTAACTTTCATATGCTTTTTCCAATTTCCTTTCTAGATAGACAGGAAAATTATCAATTTTTTAAAATCTTTTTATATTCATTATTTGTTATTCAAATAATTATTCAGTAATAAAATTATTCAACTTTTTATTACCATATATAGTATATTTTTTAATTTCATATATAAAATTTATTTTATTCTACAAATTAAGTAAATGTATTTTAACATGTAAATTAATTAAAATGTATACAGATATTTCATAATAACAATTGGGGCTAATAAGACTGCATAAAAAATCATGATATCCATGTCAGTAAAAATTTTATATAAATTTTACATATTGATACTTTGGAAGATTAAAGTACTAAAGTATAAATGTTATTTGAAATCCAATGACACTATCATGCAAATGCTAATGGAAGGGCTTGCCTTTCCTTAGAGTACAAATCCAACTCAGAAGAGAAAGGAGATGGACTAATTAAACATTAAATTATCTCAATTGTACTACTACTACTGCTACTACTAATAATAGTAACAAAATAGTGAAAACAAGTGCCATTTTGATTGCATCTATTTCCAGTTACTCTCTATTAGCAAGCTTTTGTAACTAAGACCTAAATTGTAGGTTGTTATTCTTTCATTATACTGGCTAAAAAAAAAAAAAAGTTTAAATGTATTTTGAACTCTTATTTCAAGGACTCCAAGAATCTAAATCTGAATTCCTATTCTACCTTGTTTTAGCAATATTTACATAGTGGTATAATGTTTTGCAAATCACTTACAAATCACAATAAATTGCCCGGTTTAAAATTTTAGTATTGAGCAAATATTATGGATACAGTTACTTTTATTTTATAAGTGAGAATTCTTAGTCCCAAATAAGCATTCTCCATCCTCTTGTGCCCCTATAATGTGTGGCTTGTTAAATGGCAAAGTCCTGAATGTAAAGACCTAATATACTTACTGTGTCATCAAAATAACATTTCCAAAAACATACTGTAAAAATATAACAAGTCAAAATTTAGATCCCCAGACTTAAGATTTTTTATTTTACATTTGTGTTATTAACAGTAAAGTCAAATATGTATCTTTACAATCTGTTATACAGTTTTACAGCATGTAAAATTGAAATGGTATATAAAAAAGGTAATTTAAAGATGAGACTTTTTGTTGCAAAATTCAATCTCCACTCTGGGTGCCCTACATGTCAATCAATTTACTTAAATTTTTTGAAGATCTATAGTGATAGTATTTTTATGTTATCATGTAAATAACAACCACTTTTACTTTTTAGAATGCCATTGTCAATTTTAGTTTTATTTTGATTGGATTTATATACAAAAGTAACTAATTTTAAGTGTCAAGCATCATAAACTTTGAAAAATGCAATCATGCAACTAACACCATAATTATTATATAGAATTTTCTTACCTCAAAATCTATTGGTATTCACTAAACATACTAACAAGAATTTTCCATTAATTTTCAGTAGATTTTATTCCCTGTGGATATATCAAATATATCAATTTAGACTAAATCCTATGTTGAATATAAATAATTCCATCTACAATGTGGGTAATCTTTAATGGTGTTTTGTCATATAATGAATTTCATGTAATTCACAACCGGAACCTGACTACCTTTCTGTCCTTGTCTGTTATCACTTTCCCTAATCTACAATTCTTAAATATATTTTAAATCATACTCTGCAGTCAATTCCCATTCATCTCTAAGGTTTCAGAAACTCCCTATATTTTGGCAGAATCTTAGAGATAGGACAGCATCTTCATAAAATGAGGCTAGAAGGTGATGTGACAGGATTTCTTTCATTTATGTTTCTATTTGAATTTATTTAGGGTCATTTTTAAGCCTACATCAAAGGATATAAAACAAAATATGTTTTCATATAATTTGAGAAACTTCTGGTGAGTTCAATGATAGATAATGTGTATCTATTATGTAGTGGGGTAGTGGAAAATAAAAGCAAGAAAAGTCAATTCAAAGAGCAAAGGGCATGGAGGTAGAAGACAAGAGAGTGATTCTGACAATAAGCACTTTAAAGTGTTTAGTGTTTCAAAGCTTAAAAGAGATGAGAACAGGGAAGAAAAAGGCCAGAACTTGAGAGGCAGGTTATTTCATGTATAATTCAGTACATGTTCTTTAGCTATGACTCTTTAACTGAAATTTACTTATTTTATAGAGAAGTACAAATACTGTCACACCTAACAAGAATGGAATTGCATTGTAAATTAGGATGCTATAACATCTAGTTATAAATTTTGCTTCTAAAAATATAGGTCTTCATTAATACATTAGAAAGCAAGTCTCTACACATGAATACTGAGGGAATATATCCAGCACATAACTATAAACACATTATGCTTTTATAATTATAGCTACTTTTTATTTAAGCCTAGCAATTAGCTCAAATGAGAATTTGAGAATTCAAGAATACTTGACTTTTGTGAATTATATGTCACAATAATTCTACATTCACTCTTTGAAAAGTCAAGTGTGTGCTGATTGTATTTTGGAAAATCATCAAATGTTTATGATTGAAAGGTAAACAAATTAGGAAAATGAAGAAATGTCTAAAAATTTAACCTATGATTTACCTACATTGCAATTATATTTAAATAGCTCCATGAAATTTTACTGGTCTAAAGATATACAAATGTTAAGAATACCTTAAAAAAGAAACATCTACCTCACTTTTGTGAATTGGAAAAAGTATTAATTAGGAGATAAATTCTATTTTTCAAAAGTATCCTTTTGCATTCTAATATTTTAGATGATTCAAAAATAGGTATTAATTACTATTATTTACATATAGAATGATTTACCTGTCTATAGCATTTTTATTTTGATAAGGGTTTGTACTGCCAGAGTTCTATGCTAGTATACTATCATAATGATATCTACATATATTTGAGAAACTGGAATGTACATATCTGTGTGATCTGAATATCACTTCAGTCCACTTATTGTATTTGGTGAACACTTAGATGGATTCACTTCTTAAGGTCATTTCCTTAATTTATCTATATTACACCAATAATTTGTGATTCACAGAACTCAGATGTTTGATGTAATCCAGGCTACTAATTACAGAAATGAAGAATGAGGTTGATAACAGTTAACCAAAGATTATGTGGAACTGTATAATTTCAACAAGTACCAAGAATCCCTAAGCTCTATCTAGCCTTGCCCTTCCTGTTATACTAATGTGTACTTTATTTGTTACATATTTTGAAGTACAGCATTTACTAAGTTTAGGTACTAAGATTTAGGGTCATAGCTTGCAGTGTGACCCTGTATTATCAACCAAAGATAAAATTAATCAATTTGAATGTAATGTCAGTTCACCTGGGAAACAATATTGTGTCATCATAGAATTCAAAGAAATTTACTATTCATCCATTCATTTATAAATTAGTATTTATTAAGTGGCTACTTTACATTAGATATTTGTCTAGGGACTGTAGTTGTTAATAACATTCCTGCCTTCATTGAGCCAGAGTAAGACAGTGTAATACTGCACTTAGTAGCACTGAGTGCTATAGAAAAAACTACAACTGAAAGATGGGCCAGGGAGCACAAAGATGGCCTCACATAATTAATTAATTATGGAGGTTAGTAAAAGTATCACTAACACATTGATATTTAAATAAAGACTTAAATTGAGAAAGTAAATCACATGTTTATCTGGAGAAAGAGTGTTGAGAGGAAAATATTAAGAGTACATGCCTGAAGTAGGAAAAGATTTCTAAGAAAACAGAATAGTAACTTGACTATAGTAGTCTATGTGCTGGCAAAAGATGCAAGGATAGTCATGGAGGTCAGAAGAATCATTGCTTTAGTTACTAAGATCCTACACTGAATGGTAGAGGGGGGGCATTATTGGGTTTTGAGTAGAGAATTGATATGTTCTGTTACACATCTTAATAGGATCACCCTATATGCTATACATTTAAGGGGGGGCAGTGGAAAGCAAAGAGTTGTATTCCTCCTGCCCCACTGCACAACTAAGGATGACAATGTGACAATATTTTACAGACAATATTCTTAGCATACACTGTCTTACGTAACAGAATGTACTTGCAAATTTAAAACATTAACATTTGAAAATGTAAACGTCAAATTGCTTGCTGATTACATTAATGCAGACAAATTTTTAAAGATTTTCAAGGTGAATCTGCACTTACCTATGCAAACCTTCAATGAGAGAACAGCAAGTTTAGAGAGAAAGTCCAAATGTGTTTATTATGAAATAGAAAGAATTGTAAGGAGTACACAGATTTAGGCAGGAGCCTAAAACATATCTGAGGAGGTACACAATCAGGGTTTTCTTATGAAGGGAGAAATGAAGAATGAAAATGGATGAGGTAATGGTTAGCGGAAAATGACCCAAGGTAGAATGGTTAGCTGGAGGGCTCATAAAGTAAAAGAAGGCAAAAGTTCACTTTATCAATCTTTTCAAAGAGGATATTGTCATTCATGTTGGCTTCTCGATAAAAAAACAATATAATCACTTTTTCAAGATTTATTTATTTATGCATACAAGAGCTGCGTTGCAGGCCAGAAGTGAGGGGTTGGGGATGAGAGAATTCACCAGAGACAATGTGGGGAGCAGAATGGGCAAATTGATGGAAACACACTGCTTAGGGGAGCAGTAGGCGAGACAGTAGAGGTCTGCTGCACCATATGGGTCACCTCTCCCACCTGGAATCAAACTTATGCTGCAATGGCTTCAGATTACTTCATAGTACTGCAGCTTAACCCCTTTCACCAACAGGGAGGCCCCTCTATGATCACTTTTAAACTATAGTGTTGGGTCTAGTTCAAGGATCTAGGTTAGTTTAAAGAGGAAAGTAAATGTGGTATTTTTGGCCCCCCCTTTAAAATATCTTCATATGTCATTTTTTTATGCATTCACAGTTCATATTGTAAAATAAACTGTTTTGTCTATTAATTTATTTATACATACCACATGGATTTATTTTAATAAGCTATTTTGTAATTCAAATATATTTCTTAATTATTCATAATTATTTTGTCTATTATTTTTGATTATCTCCACAGAGTAAACACTCAATTTATAATGAAAATATAGGAAACTCCTGAATATAAATTTTACTTTCATCACAAATCTAGATGAAATAGGAATGCTAACTGAAGATTGTATTTTTGTAACAAATAATATGATATTTTGAGAAACTGACTATTCTGAGCACATAAGCATGTACACAGATTTTACAAGTCCATTCATGACTCCAGAACATTATTTATCATTTAATTGGAAGGAAAAATAAAATTCAAAATATAGTAAGCATCAAGCATGTAAAAGTTAATTCTAGTTATTAGAATAAAACAGTAGGAAAGGTTTCAGAGAAAGTGAACATTTATATTGATGTCAAGTACAGAATCATTCCAAATAAAATTAATAAAAAAATAACTATTTTGCATCTTCTAATTTTAACCCTAGTTTGTCTTAAAAGGAAATGATAGCAATTTAAATGCTTTTAGGTCATTGAGTACAATGGAAACAGGGGTCAACCGAGAGCAAACAACAATTCATTTTCAGATCAAGGTTGTAATGCTAGGCAATGTTCCAAGTAACATTTCATTTTCAAATGAATCCCCTCCATTTGGAGCCAAAGGTCAGCAAACTAGCATTAGTTAAAGAGGTCTCAGATGCATCAAAGTTAAATAACAACAAAAAGTCACCCACAGCAGTGTCTCTCTAATCCATAGATGTGTCCCAAGGGTGACAGGCCAAAGAATAAAACAGAGATTTGTTAACAGTACTAACAATAAATGCTGTGATCAGCAAGCACCTTGTGCTGAGAGCTGAGCCTAAGAAGCATTTTTGTTCTCAACACAGAAGAAAAAAATTCTGTGTAAGCACATCTGCCTATTGAAGTAAGTGTATACATTTGAAATTGATCAACATAGACAATAATACTTAGAATTTAGGTATTTCACAGTAAACATAAGACATTTTATATTTTTTTAAATACCTATTACAAGATATAATAATCAACCAAAAACATAGATTGCTTTTTAGGTGAAACATTTTTTTTTAAGTAAAAAGGCTTTCCGTGAAAAGCTTTTCCATTCTGTTGAAAACATCAATACCACAAGCCCAGTTTGCTACTCTCAGAGAAATAAATATTGATTTCCCCCTCCTTCCCTTACCAATGGCAGGCATCTGCCTTCATTGCCCTGAATATTTTATTGTTTTACAATTGACAGATCCTGTTAGCATTGGACTTTTATTGTTTCATTGTTCCATCTTCTCAAAAAGACATTTATATGTGTATATGTGTGTGTGTGTACATGATAGACTAGATAGAAAACTGAGGCTGAAATTAATCTAGCATTCCTTCTATTATAACTCCCTTGTCAAGTGGGATGTATCTAATTTTAGTTTTATTATCATTACCTTTGCAAGGATTTATTGAAAACTAAGTTGTTTTTTCTGTAGCATTCCTTTTTAGCAAAGCTACAAAATTATTCACATCTATGCAATGATTAATTGCAACGAAGAGCTGCTCAAAATATTTCTTGTGAATGACTTTCAACATTATATTCTTTACTTGATTATTGACAATTATTAATGTGCTGCTTTGTGTAAGCAGGTGTTGTGATTATACTTACTACTGAGTATCTTTTGGGCAAATTTGTCAACGCAGTCCAGTATCTGCATGGATATAGATTTTATTGACTGGGTTTTATCTTCTTATATAATTATTAAAGTAAATTGATCTAGTTCACAGGACTTCAATGGATAATTATAAGAATTGATCAAAGTCTTCTCTGTTGACTTAGGGGTTAAGTCTCAGTGCTGTCACTGCTAAGGAATGAGTTTGATCCTAGGCCAGGAGCTAACCTACAAATGGTACAACAGACTTCTCTTGTCTAGCAGGAAGGTCCCCTTAGCAGTGTATTTTACTAAATCTACCTGTTCTGCTCCCCACACTGTGTCTGGTGAATCCTCTCATCTCCTATATCTCTGATCTACACCCCAGTTCCTTTACTAAATAAATAAATAAATGAATGAATAAAATTGAAAAATTATCTGAAAAAATGTGGAAAATAATACATTATTATAAATCTATTTTTAAAAATTCAATAGTAATTAAAATTAATGAATAACTGAATAAGAGAAAATGTTGCTGCCAAAATTAATATGATTAAAAGCATCATAAATCATTTTATTTACCTTGAAATTTTATAACTTTTTCACAAATTTTCAAAGAAAATTATAAAGAAATCTTAGTATTGCATTATTTTTTTCTTGAGTGAAATCCCTTATAAAGCATTACAAAATATTCAGGATAATTAACTATTGAAATATCAAAACTACATATTTGCAAACTTTTGTCCAGTGTATTTTTAAAAATAGTTATGTTTACATATGGCTAAGATAAAAGATAATAAATGTAAAATATTTTACATGATTTGGTTTTTTGCCTTCCTTTCCCTTTAGAAATATAAAGTATAACTTGAATTTTAAAAAAATACCTTCATAATAATGTATTGATTATTTTCCACATTTAGTCAGATCATTTTGCATACAATAATATATATTCTGATTCACATTTAAAGTGTCAATGTATGTGAAAGATTTAAAATATTAGAAGTTAAATGCAATTAGCCTCTAAGTTAAAGGCGTGTGTGTGTGTCTCTATGTATGTAGCAGATACACAGGTAGAATAACATAAAGATACACACTATATATATGAGATTATATACATATATATGGTTATATACCACTTACATGAGTATACACACATAAACAATCTCTTGTAAAATTTATGTTTTTGGATATTCAAATTCAATAATTACTCATTCACCTGTATCAGGTAGTTTGAAAATTGGTAAGGTTTTGTATACTTTTAGGTAACTTTAATACAAAATTATTTAAATATTTTTAAATTTATGATAGGAGTTGGAGGAAGTGAGATGTAATTTTAGTCATCTATAGTGCTAGAATAATAGTTGTGGATCATACAAGTACAATTTAACTACAAAATCACATTCCAGTGTGGATTCCAAAAGAAGTTGGAAAGGGGAAAAGAGTCATGAATCCCAAAAAAGTTCATAAACTTAGAGAGAAAATTCCATTACATTTTAAGGCTCAATGATTATCTTTGTGCTTCAGAATTTGTTCCATGGTGGCAGTGGCAGTCTCTCCAAAACCTGAGCCACTTTTAGGTTATTTTTCCCAATGTAATTTTCTCAAGATAGCTCTGTTGGCCAACCCTGTAGAATTCCAGAAATTCAGCTTACTTCTTTGATTTTATCCCATCTCTGTCTGTTTCAACACAAGATGGCAGTGTTTTTACTATTACAAAATTGTTAAATACCTTGTTGGCTTCCCATACAAATCATGGGGGTGCAAACTTATTGGACAGTGTTCTCCATAGCTTATCCCAAGTAACCCCATCTTGATTCCTGCTCTCTCTGAGGTACTTGGATACATGAATCACACTTACAATGTCTTTAGCAAAGGAATCAGGTTACAACCTTGGTGTTTTCTCCAAAGCACACTTTCTCAATTTTTACTTTTTTGGGGGCAATATCACTAGAGTGTGATTTTTTCCAGATATTCAAATTTGGGCTACATTTTATTTCAACAATCCATGCTTCAATTAATTCATCTCACATTTTACTATAATTAGCAAGGAATAAACCATGGCTTCAAAAATTTACTTAGAAATCTCAGGTAATTATCCACATTCATCACTTAAAATTCTACTTTCTACAAAACATTACAACATAATTAGACCAAGTTCTATGCACAAATTTTAACAAGGATCACCTTTCCTGCAGTTTCTTACTGCAAATTCTCCATCTGAGACCTCACCTTAAGAACTTTCAACTTTCACCAGTGTCCTGTCTATGATAATAAATGCATTCTCTGTGATGACAGAGACTGTCTCTACAGCTCCTCTTTTCTTTGTCAGTCTTCCCCATAATCATTCTTACGATCCATATTGCTGGGAGCAGTGTAGTCAAGAATATCTAGGCTTTTTCTAACATATACCTATGTCTAGCATATACCTTTTGATAGCATATAAATATGCTATTTATTTCTTACACTAAATCTGAAAAAGAAAAAAGAAAGAATGGTCCTGTTATTTTGAGGATTTACAATAAGGATATACAATACGTGTATATCCTTTTCCCCCAAACACTTTAATTAATTCAACACTTTTAAAATTGTTGTATTTGTTACAAAAAAGCTCACATAGGTTTGATTTACTTTAGCAAAAGGTAGGAGAAGGAAACAAAATGACTCATCAAGTAAAAGGGACAGGTGAAAATTCTCCATTAAAAATGGGAGCTTAAACATACACATCTAGACAAATAGCGAGAATTAATTGTTGGTCCTCCAAGGACTCTGTCTTTGAGGTGAAACAACTCCAAAGAGTACATTCTTTCCATTACTCATATATTCAGTTCCTGAGGAACAGGAATTGAGTAGCCTTGTTCTTATTGCATCTCCAACCATTAGATGGGGGATGGCAGAATATGAAAATCAATCCCCCCAAACTGAGTCAATGAAAGAAAATTGGCAAAGCAACTGAATACTGTTACCAAAAGAAAGGAAAGCATAGTGGCTATTAGAGCTAGCAGATCTGAAGATAAAATTATAACCCACGTTTGGATAAAATATCTGCTAGCTTTTTGTTGTTTCTTCTCATGTTCAATAGGTCTAATCAGTTTTGTTTACACTTGAAAATTAAGAATTTTATCTATTACTACTTTATTCTATTGAAGTTCACTTGTTTTCCACAATTAAGATTTGACATCAGAGTATATATGAGTTATCTTGCAGGAAAAAATTTAGCCTGCATTTCATTACATACCAATAGTAGGGTAAATACTTTTGATAAGAAAACTAATAGGATAGTAAATCACTATGAGACATTTTCTTTCTAAAAACTTCTTGAGACTATTAACCTCAAGTGTATTGTTAAGACAGTGTATTGTTAAGACAGAATTCTAATAAATCTTTAATCACCAAGCACAATAGTGCATTTTACAAAACAATCCTCAAGATGTCATTGAAAATAACACATTGTAATTTAATAACTGTATTTTCAATGTTATTCTATCTCTACAACTTCTACTATAGGGATCCTCTTATAACTCATAAATAGACATATACCTTGACCTTACATTGTTATATACCTCATGAATAGAGGTTACAAAAGAATGAATTTCCATTCCAAATTTCCAGAATGAATATTACTAAGAGGGAACATCAGAGGTTTCTGGCTACAGTGACCTAGCAGGAAGCTTGCTGAAGGTGAGCCAAGGTGATCCAGTAATACCTAGGGATATGGAACCTAATCGGATTTCGTGAGTTATAGACTGATTTGGCAAGGTTCTTGTTAAACCTAAAATTTTCAAGCAAGTACACAGATGAACACAATAGATTGAGGAATCTGGTTAAAATTTGTCAAGCAAGAATATTTGCCATCCGTATGCATTGACAAGTTCCTATACAAGCTTTTTACTTCAGAAACTGCCATTAAAAGTTTTTTAGTGGTTCATATAAACTATAAAAAGCTCCCAAACTTAATAATATTTAAAATTTATATCACACTGTCATTATCTAAAATTATGTTTCTTTTATAATTCCATTACTATAGCATTCTAAAGTATATTTAAATCAATAGTTTAGTGTTCAAGATAAGCTACCTAACCTCAAATGGTCAGAATTCTGTCTGTTATAAATTGCTTGTTTTGTTTGTTATTCTGGCCCTTCTCATCAGATAAGGAATTACACTTTTCTCAAAAACCATTGCTATACATTTAAGTTGGGTTTGCACACAAACACATATATAGAGAGAATTTTTAAAATACCTTTAATAAAAGAATCATGTAAATGAAAACATAGAAATAAGAAGGCAAAATAGACTTATGAGCAATTCTAAACTGGAGATAGAGAAGCCATAAGTGTGCTGACACATGCCTCTATCTCTACCCTATGGTAACATCATTTCTGCTGCCAGAATCAGAGGATTTCTTTGGGTTCTTTTTTTTTTTTTTTGTCTGTTCTTTTGCTTGTTTTTTGTTTGTTGTTGTTGTTGCTCTCTTATTTTGCTTTAATTTTTGTTATTTTTCATATCCAAAATAGTATTTTATTTTAATTTGGGGGTAACACTGTTTTATAACACTGTACATGATTTAGGGGTATAGGTTCACTTATCTTCAGGTGTATATTCCGACACCACACACATAACACCAAAGTACCCTCAGATCTTCACCATAGTGACAAGGCTCCATCCTCATTTTTCTGCTAACTCTGTTTTCAGTAAAGAACATTAGGGAAAATCTCAATATGCTTCATCACTTTAGTATCTGAGAGAAAAAAAATAGGAAAATGTTATTAGGAGAGTACACTAACACATAGAACAATCCTATATTAAAAGTTGGGAAGTTTTTTAGTATATTAGAACATTTCTTTTCTTTTTTTTTTTAAAGATTTATTTATTTATGCATACAAACACTGGGGTACAGACCAGAGGTGTGGGGGGTAAGAGGATTCACCACAGACAGAGCAGGGAGCAGAACAGGCAGATCAACGGAAGTACACTGCTGAGGGGAGCAGTGGGCAAGGCAGGAAAGGTCTGTCTCACCATGTGGGTCCCCTCTCTGGCCGGCAGCAGGGATCGAACTCGTGCTGCAGTGGCTGCGGTTTGCTTCATATTGCATTGCTTCACCGACTGCGCCACCAGGGAGGCCCAGAACATTTTTTTTCTTTTCATGAACAGAATAAGTATAAAATGCCCAAGAGCCAAACCCTAACAGTGGCAGTCTTCAACACAATATCAAATTCTTGAGGTTCATGGATTATTCTGCTCTTGACAGGAACATAAAACTAATTCCTATATTTTCTACAAAGGTTAGCATAAATATCATAAGGCAGGGTGTATTATTCCATTCTTACTGGAAATGAAACCCTTGCTTCCTCTCCAATATGCTATAGTATGCTGGTTTATGATAAGCATGTTCATTAAAAAAGAAAATAAATCATTTTTATGAGAGTTGCCCTCATGTTTATTTCAGAGGGCAAGATGCTGAGAACAACCCCATGTGCGGTAATATAGTGGTTACATGGCTGAAACTGAGGAAAACTTCCTTTTGCTTGATAGCAAATCACTATAATATGCATTACTGTATGATTCTCTCAAGTGTATTCCAGTGCCAGGAGATTTGTGTAGTCAGTGTGATGGGTTAATGAACTAAACTCTCACATTAAGAGATTAGAGTTCTATTTACTTGTGTGCTGTGTATTTTACATATAAAATAAGGGTATAATTGTTTTGTGCTATTAAATTGCTTTTGATCCTCAATCAGCTTGTGGTGATGTCTAATTCTTCAGAGTAAGGTGCTTATCCACAGTAATGTGTAATTGAATCATATCATTTTGAAATTTTCAACCTCATTTAAGTATTTGGGAGCTTACATTGATAATACTTTGAGAAATGAAGCTTGGGAAAAAAAAAAGACTACACTTTAAAAAGGATTCTTATGACTATAAAATGATTCTGGCAAATAACATATAGATAAGATCTCCACAAATACATGGGATCAAAATTATGTAGTCTTTTTTAAAAGTTATTTTCACTTAAATTTAGATGAAATAGTTAAATGTGTTTAAGCATCATCTTTGTTTCATGCATTACTTCTGTTTGCATGTTCTGCTGAAATTAGTATATGATGGTCTTTGTGTCACCTGTTGGACCTTATTTTGATTGATCATATCATTACTCTCCTCTTCCTCCATATTTGGGTGTTTTAGCTCTTTATATGTTATTGTGTTGCTTTATAATAGCCTCTATAACACTTCTTTCATACTGGGCTAGGTGTGATAAATTATTTTATTTTTTGCTTTTCAGTGAATTTGTTTACCCTTCCTTCTCTCTTGAATGAATGTTAATCTTGCAAGGTAAAGGATTCTAGGCTGGAAATTTCAGTTAAGTACAGAAACTGTCTCTTTCCATTCCATTTATGCTTGTGATATTTCTCCTATAAAGTCTTCTGAAAATCTAACTGGTGTTCTCTAAAATCTGTTGATCATTTTAGTATGCTGTCTTTATCATTGGTACTCAACGGTTTATTATAATGTGTCATTATAGATCTGTTTGGCTATATTTTGTTTGGAATGTTTTGGGTCTCTTGGACAACAATGTCTGGTTTGTTTCCCAGATTGAGGTGATTGTCACTGAAAATATAAAGAAAACTATCTTTAAATCATTTTTTAATGTCTTTCTCTTTTTTCTTCTTCCGGGACCCCTTATTTCTCTTTATGTTTTCCAAAACTACTCACACCTTTTTTCACTTAAAATTACTTTTTCGGGTCTCCCTGGTGGTGCAGCGGGTTAAGCAATGCACTATGAAGCAAACCGCAACCACTGCAGCAGAGTTCGATCCCTGACACCGGCCAGGGAGGGGACCCACATGGCGCAGCAGGCCTCTCCTGCCTTGCCAGCTGCTCCCCTCAGCAGTGTGTTTCAGTGGATCTGCCTGTTCTGCTCCCCGCTCTGTCTGGTGAATCCTCTCACCTCCCACGACTCTGGCCTGTACCCCAGCTCTTGTATGCATAAATAAATAAATCTTTAAAAAAATTACTTTTTCCTTTTGTTCTATTTATATGTTCTTTGACATTTCATTTGCAAGCTTACTAATTTTCCTCACTTCTTGAGTTTGTCTGCTATTGAGGTCCTCCATTATATTTTTTAATCTGTTATAATATTTCTTAGCTCCTGACTTACATCTAATTGCAAGTGCCTCATAGTTTAGAGAAACTTTAATCTATTGCTGGCTTATATCTGCCATTATTTGAGTTCCATAAACATTATAAGTTTTATATTGAATTCTTCTTTAGTCATATTCCACAGTTCTGCTGGATTGAACCCTTTTAGGAGTGTTGTGCTCTGGCATGTAGTATATTCTTTTGTCTCTTCATTTTCAGTTTTGATGTGTTGTGTTAGATGTAGACTTTCAGACTACTACCTTTGCACCTGCTCAAATAATCAGAACTGGTACTAGCAAAGGATAGAAAACAAGATAGAAATTGACTAGGATACTAATGAATCAGCTCTGGTGAGCATCAAGGCTTTAAGCTTCCTGCTATGCTCTGGGTACCAGAGTGGTGGGAGTAGGGATCTAGAGTGACCCCCTCCTCTAATCCAGATTTCAATGTAAGTGTTTCATTAGCATTTATTTCATTTGTACTCTTAAAATAAATTGCCCCTATGCTGAATAAATAAATCATATAGCTTCTATGGCAGGCTGAATAATGCATTCCCAAAGATGTCTACAATCTTATCTCTGAACTCTAAGTACTTTCTATGACAAAAGACCATGCAGACAGAATCAAATTAGAAATGTTTAGGTGAGAATACTTTCCTGTACTACCCAACTGGACCCAAAAGCACCTCAGGGTTGTTAAGAAAGGGAGATGGGAGCATCAAGTCAGAAAAAGTGACAATAAGACAGAAGCAGTTAGTGAAGATGTGCTTAGGATATATTGTTGGACTTGTAGAGGACTTGAAGAGGGAGGGGCCATGAACCAAGGCATACCATTTACTTCTATGAACTGAAAAAACAAGGAAGTAGATTCTTCTTGTAGCTCCTCTAGAAGGAACTAGTCCCAGCGACACATTTATTTTTTTAAAAAGACCAGTTCAGATGTCTTACATATAGAACTCTGAGCTAAAATTTTTATTTGTATTAAACTTATAATTTTGTGGTAATCTGTTACAGCAACAATAGGAACCTTATCCTGCATCATTCACTTTTGCTTTCACCAAGCCCTAACCCTTAGACATTTCTGTTGTGAACATGATTGTGAGGGGAAAAAAAAAGGGAAAAGTGGAAAGTACTAGTAATGAAGAATTACACTAAAATGAATTAACTGAATTTTGACTCTAATTAATTCTAGCTGATTTAATTAAAAATTAACTATTTAATTCTTATGTAAAAACTGGAATCTCTCATTTTGTAATTTCTGCTCACTTTTTACTCTTATGTCTTTCATCTCTTTACACACACAAAACTGTAGCAAGAAATGCCGAGTTCAGGCTGCCTGTCACTGCCAGAAGCCACTGAGCAGAAATGGGAATTGAATCTATAGGGCTCATTTTATTGTCAGAAAGCCAGATATCTGAGTGAACAGTATGCATTTTACCCCCCAGAAACCATCTGACACCTAAACTCAAGCTGGTCTCTTTCTAGTGAGTTAAACAAAGACATTTAATCACTAGCAGGCAGTCATCACAATAGCCCATCAAGGTCTGTGTCCCTGGTCTTTGTCATATTTAGTCCCCAGAGTATGTTGCCACTTCCTTTGTCATCTTCACCGAGAGACACATCTTCTTTTCTTGATGGCATCAATGCCCAGCGTACCCTCAGGCTTCACTGGGGCAGAAATCTAATTTTAAAATAAGAATTTTAGTTAAAGGAAAAAGAGATTATTAACCATAAGTAGTTTGTGTACAGTCTGTGCTGTGTTTGTACATGCAGGTTCCTATACTAGGCATGGTGCCCTTTCTTTTCTTCCTAGCCCATATTTTGACCATAACATTTCATTTTACTGTTACCTTCCTCATCTGTGTACTTATTTATTATATGACTATTTCAATACAATGTTTGGTATTTGGGGGGAAAGTATGCAAATAAATTGTTTTGTAGGTTTTATAATGTAGTTCATAAATAACTTAGGATATTTATTTAATAAATGGATAAGTGAAGTGACCAGTTTAAAATGAATGTGGTCAGATTGTTTTGGAGCTTCACAGATTAAAATAAGTCAGAGATTTATATAGAACATATAAAGAGCATCAGATCTATTAGTAGTTGAAAGGAAAAAAATTACTTTGGGACACGAACTCAGAAAAAATGTCTTTCAATCATGAATATATTATATTATGATATGAATATGAATATATATATTATAACCATGTCACACAAATTCTAAAGTTTTTCCTTTTATCAAATAAGAAGTTGTCTTATACTAGGTCATCATTTATATAAATATGTATCATTTTATATGTAATAGGATATTTTGATACATTAATCTGATTTTACGCTTGATAATTTTCCCCTACCCAAAACCCTTCCACAATAAAATATAGTATCTGAATTTGAGATTTATTAAAATGTTATATTCCTGGGTTCTAATTTATAAATAAGTGAAAATCAGTAAAGATGCTCTCCTGAAAACCAAGTATTTGAATTCAAGGATCAGATTTTGTGTAAGAGAAGTTTTGAATTCCAAATTTGTAGAGTCTCAGAATCTCCTGTCACAAAATTATACCTTTATAAAGTGCACATGATGATTCAATATCCATCTTTAAACCTCAGAGGATAGTGACCATTATCAACATTATATTGTAACCTAACTTAGAATTCATATCTACTCACTTGGGGATATTTTCAAGGGAAAGTGTCACAAAATTTACACCAAACTACCTTTATATGAACAAATCATTAGTACAGATATTTGTACCTCTGGGACAATGTGGATTGTAGGCAAGTATGGATTTAGGCACTCTTTCTGTAGCTCTCTCTTCATACCAACTATATACTTCATTTTAACACTAGCTCCCTTTCTTCTTAATGTTGATTACCTACAACTTTCAAGATATATGTGATTTTTTTTTATTTTTATTTAGCCAGCTGTTTAGGGCACTTTGTGTTTTTATTGTTTTTTAGAGGAGAGAGACTTCCATTCTATAAGCTTTCTGCCAATTAGTCCTGACTGATCATGTATGCTGAATTAACACTGTGACCAGTACGGATATTTGATCTGCTGTTCAACTTGAGTCAAATGGGAATAGCAGAACTGAACCTGGATTCACTGCTGTTTTAAAATATGAACTGCAATGGAAAGTGCAAAACTGTGATGGAGGCAGTTCTGCAGGCTTGTGAGAAGTATTCAGGAACATTGCCAATCAGTTGAATCAAACATATAGGACGCATTTACAACACAAAAATTAGCAAACACTATGTATCCCCTTTTATGTTTTCCCAGAGTTCCAGTTTACTAATATACCACAGGTTGCATACCAACGACAAATCAATGATAACATAAGGTGGTGGTATAGTATGTTTGTATATTATGTACATTATGGAAAACTTCTCCATAACAAAAAAAGGATTGAGGTAACAATAATCAACAACATGGATATTCCTGAAAATAAATAAATGAAATAAATCTAAGCACAGATACTGCATAATTTCACATCTAGAAAATAGCAAGATTACATATAGGATAGAAAACAGATCACAGCTTGTCTTGCATTTGTTGCAGGTCAAGAAATGATAAGATTATAAGGAATAATTTGGGTGTGTAGCATAAGTTCATTATCTTGATTGCAATGATGGTTTCATATGTGTTTACATATCTAGACTTTAGAATTATACGTTGTAAATAAGACCATTTTATTATATGATTATTATACCTCATAAAGATGTTATAAAACAGTTAAAAATATCAGTTAAAATGGCATTTTAAGAACATGAAAAGCCAACTTAAAGACTGGAATAAAATAATTTTAAAATCATATTCATTATATAGTATTTGATTCCTAAATATAAAAGAAAGATCTGTGTGCAATAATTGGACAAACAACTCCATTTTCGAACGCTCAAAATGTTTTAGTACACATTTCTCTAAAGAAATTATATGAGTGGTTAACAAGCACATGAAAATTTATCAACATCATTATTCATTAGGAGAAATAAAAGTAAAGCCACAATGAGATACCACTTGAATGTCTGTAATCAAAAATACCAATATATTAATTTTTTAGGACTGCCATAAGAAAGTACCACAAATAGGTGGCTTAAACAAAAGAAATTTATTGTTTGTTTGAAGACTAAAAGTCTGAAAGCAATTATCAGCAGGATTGGTTCCCTTGTGATGGCTCTGAGAAAAATGTCTATTGACTTTTAGATTTTTTTTTTAAGATTTATTTATTTATGCATACAATTGCTGAGGTACAGGCCTGAGTGTGGGAGGTGAGAGGATTCACCCGACAGAGTGGGGAGCGGAACAGGCAGACTGATTGAAACACACTGCCCAAGGCAGCAAAAGGTGAGGCAGAAGAGGTCTGCTGCGCCATGTGGGTCCCCTCCCTGGCCGGAGGCAGGGATTGAACTAGTGTTGCAGTGGCTGTGGTTTGCTTCATAGTGTGTTGCTTAACCCACTGCACCACTAGAGAGGCCTCTGACTTTTAGATCTTTGTCTTCATTTTCACATGCTGCCCTCTGTATGTTTTCCTGTGTTCAAGGCTTTTTTTTTTCCTTAAAACAAACTGCAGTCTGATTGGGTTAAAGGTTGACCTAGTGACCTCGTTTTAATTTTCTTGTCTCTATAAACACTCTATCTCCAAATACAGTCACATCCTTACGTACAAAGGATTAGAAATCCAACTTTTTTTTTTTTTTTGAGGGGAGGACAATTTAACACATAACTCTAATAATACCCAAATGTTAGTATGGAGATAGATAATTTTATTAATTTACATAGTTTTGGCTGGAATGTAAATAGTACAGAGATTTGGCAAAATATTTTATAAACTTATAAAAAATCAAATATAGTCTTATTATCCAGTAATTTTATTCCTAGGTCAATACAAGATAAGAAATACATAAACACACATTGAAAATAATTATATGAAAACAGAAAGCAAAGCAGTATTTGTCCAAGGCTAGGGAAGGGTGAAACTTGACTTCAAGAAGGCACAAAGAAAGCTTTAGGAATGGACATAAATATTTAAAACTACATTGTACTGATGATTTAAAATTCAATAAATTTATTAAAAGTCAATAAATAAACCACACTTAAAATGAGTGGTTTTAAATTACAGTGTTATTTAAATTACAGTTGCATAAAATTGCTTCAAAGAAGTCTATTCTATGGTAGAGGACTGTGGGTGAGTGTATTGAGGCAATATACAATATATAATATACAATGTATAACTCACAGTGTTTCAAACCATTATTACCTTAATAAAAATAAACATACATAAATAAAATTTTAGAAAAAGAAGTTAATTTTAGAATTCCAGACAAACAATGAAAGAAAGTTGCTTAAATAAGAGTATTGAAAAGAGATATTTAGAGATGTGGATAAATTTGTCATACATTTTAGAGATAAAATAGTTTGCTTCATGTTAGACATTGGATAGCGATGTATAAGTTTTTGATTTGAGAAGGGTGATCATCTTTTTTTGAGAAGAAATATACAGATAATTCTTGGGTAAGAAAACAACAGTACTGTGATCTATCTCCTAATTTCAATGAAATAGATATTTGTGAGACATTCTAGTACTGGGAAGAAGTAGACAGCATGAGCTTGGCTCTTGGCTTGAAATGTAAATGTGTGATTGATTAATATTTAGGTGGCACTTAAAGACTGGGAAGAAAAAAATAAGGTTTATAAAGAAAGAATAGTAAAGAGACAGAAAATACAAAGATAAAAGAAACACATAGGGAAGAAAACAAAAAGGTTTGTAATGAGCATCACTCAATTATCAAGTGTAAAAATCCAGAAAGCAAGATATAGAATTAGAAACAAAGATTTAGAGAAAGAAGTAGAAATAGAAATAGTGTAATAGAGATAAAAATAGAGAAATGAACAAGAGTCAAATTTATCTGAAGGATTATGGGTGCGTTATTTTTTAGGAGAAAAGTGTTCATGCTGATAATTATTGGTAAATATTTTTAGAAAAGTAATTTTCTAGTGGTAGACCTTGAATACCGCAGTTAAGTAATTTGATCTATTCCTCTGCACAATTGAATCATTTAAGTGTTTCTGATTAAGGAAGTAGTATGCTCAGAATGATAGTTTAAGAAAATAAATTCTGTAAAATGATTTAGGGGTTTGAACCTTTAAAAAAAGCGGTATGTGTATTTATCAAGGTCAAATAGCTCAGTAAGATTATTCAAACAAGTTCAGTCATTACGTGCAGCATTCATTTAATATAAACCTTTCCTTCCATATTAGAAGGACACAAGCAACATTCTCCTTGGGTATGAAAGAATATTAAATCATATTACTGATACTGAAAAATATATTTTATCAGTGGGAAATATGAATATAAATTTCAACAAAGTTATATTGTTATAAAATATCCATATATAATGTTACCAAGTAAATGTACAGCAAATGCTTTAAATCCAATGTTAGGCCAATGTTCACTATTAAATATATTTATCTAGTGTTGACAAGTCTTACAATTAGGAATGAAAAGTTCTGTTCATATGTAGTTTACTTTCCCATGGGGATTGAAAATTAATCTAGGATTCCATCATTCCTGCCTGGTCTGGTTCCACTGGCCTGGAGTCCCACTTTATTTTTGCTCCTTTTCTCTTCATTAAACTTTTAAGGAAGGAAGGAAGGGAGGGAAGGGAGGGAAGGTGGGGGGGAGGGAGGGAGGGAGGGGAGGAAAATTAAAGCTTCTTGTCCATGAATAGAAATAAATGTACATAGGACAACAGTCTGTTCCCTCCAAGTCTTTGAATCCGTGTATTAAATCATCCCATTTTCTCATAAATATTTGTTATATGATATGATTACTGCCCTATTTCCTTCACTTGGAAACCTGAATATTCTTTATGTATATCTGTTTGTTTCACTTGAGTAACTACCTGGAGAACACTATTTCAGTCAGGTGATCAAAGTTAATACCAATAATTATAAGTCATGTTTATAGTATATATCATTTGGGACATAACCCAACTGCTTCCCTGCTATGATTTATACCAACCCAATAAGCAGAGCACAGACTTAGAAAGGAGAAAAACACTTCCTATTACTAAATAACAGTCTTAATGAATGAGGATACTCATTTAGACCTTCCAGGCTGGCCTCAAGACAAAAGATTTTTCTCCTCCACCCCTTACAAAATTGTTCATTCATTTATGCAGTCTGGAGAATCCCCAACACTTCACACATTTTCACAAGGCTATATCCTTGGACCAACTTCTGGAAAAGCATATTACAAGAAGAATATGCTAGAAGTAATGTAGTATTTTGAATGGATCCTGGGACCAAACAAAGATTACTGTTAAAATGAATGATTTTACTTAATAATTTCATGCAAATACATGATAGTTTATTAGTTCTGACAAACATAACATACTAATGTAAAATGTTAACAGCATGGGAAACTGAATGTGAGTTGTATAAGACACATATTCTTATTTATAATTTCTCTGCAAATAAGACACTATTCAAATATAAGCATTTTTAAAATAATATCTGTGGACATAGGAAGGGAGGTTAAATTAATAAGAATGCAAATTATTTTCCTCATTTTCTGCCAAAATGTATTTAGTAGTATTTATCAGGAATAGCTAGAGATTTGAAATCATTGCTAAAGATAGATTAAGACTATCACATTAAATACTGAAAGAGAGAAAGCAAGTGTATTACTGTTTTTCAGCTGAAGAAAATTGAATATTCAGTGAGAAAGAAGCAACAGTCAAGTAAATACGTATCTCAAAGCAAAAATTCAGATTAATCTTTTGAGACTATTGAGCCAGGTTATCAAAATCAAATCAACTGAAAAATAATTAAACTAGAATATTTTGACAGATTAAATAGTAGTAATATTACACATAATTAATTTGTATAATTCTAAACCACAGTCTAAAAAATAAATATGACATAAAATATACCAATTTCTGGTATGCAACTAACATGTTAACTAACTGAAGCATACTTATTTTAAATCTAATATTCAAATTTGTTTTCTTTATAGTTTAAATGTCTCTAACCTCTATATTCTGGAGCTTATTTTTCTTTTGATAAGATACAAAGGAAATGTTGAAATATTTATTTGGTTTAAGCAGTAAGCATATATATTACTGAACAACCTCAGAAAACAAAAATCTGTTATCAGGTGTTTTCTGTTTACTGTAGGGGCATTTTTAGATTAAGATGGGTGAACAAATCAATTCAAAACATCACATATATTGGGGCATTTACTGGAAAGTCTTATTATTTCTCTATATAATAATGATTCTCCTACAATTTAAAATATGTTTAAAATAACAATAATGTTGACATCAACAGCAAAGTGAGATTAATTGATACTGAGTGCAAAATAATTGCTGAAGTCTTCAAAGTGCACATATCTGCAAGCCTTTACTCTTATAACCTTCTGCCTTTCTAATAAGCCACAAATGCATGAGATTGAATAAGCAAAAATCAATTTAATAATTCAAATGAGTCAAATATTCTAACCACATTTCTTATGGTTACATTAATTGATTTTTTTTTAAAGGGCAAAAACACAATCTTCAAGCATTAACTGATAAGGATCTGAGGTCATTGTCAAGTCAATGTGATAAATGATTTCAGGTTCATCAGTACTTAAATTTGCAAATTGGAAGTATTATGCTACAAAATAAGAACTGCTTATGCTAGTTATATGTCATGTACAATTTTTGGTCTTCACTTAGTGTATGTCTATTCTGATACTTCCTTTTCTAAAGATTGGTTTTCAGTTGGGGCTCCAGGATCCCTTCTAGTCTATGAAACTATTATCAAAGGTTCAAGAGTTATCAAAATCATTTCTATATTATCTTTACATTTGAAAAAGTATTACACAATACACTCACACATATATACCTTATAGCTGATTACTGCCACTTTGTCATGTCTCCATTCAAATTCTTGTTTAAAATCACATTAGCATCAAGTGCTATTTTTAAATTAGTATGGATATTAAAAATTAACAGATATGAATTTAAATGCATGAATCTGATAAATATAACAAGTTATTGTAGAAAATCTTCTTGACATGTGAATATGGGAAAGTGATAGAGTAATTAAAATTTAATAAAGGAATAAAAAAATATAGGAATACCAAAAGCAAACTACCTTCATTTTCTGTCATTCATATTTTGAAAACATGTATCATAGAAGCACAATAAATTTGTAAGAGCTTGTTATTTCAGAAATAAAATCTCATTGAAAAATTTTCTACAAATGACTTATTTAATGTTTGCTATTGAGGATTGCCCATTATAGGAATGGCCTGTTTTTTAATATCAGTTTTGACAGTGATAATCATAAATTGTCTAGTAATAAACTAAATTGAAAGCAATATATATTGCTATTAATATAGAACATTTTTCTACATCACTTCAATGTTACTTAGTTTCAATGACTCAACCATGTAGCTAAATTATATTTCACTTGAAGATTTTTATCTTTAATTTGTGATGCATTTAGTTTATAGTTACATAAGCATTATAGGTGTAAAGATTTAAAATAAAAGTTTGCATGTGTATAATTATATTACATATGATAGTTACATTAGAATGTCTATGACATATTATTTCATTAAGTAAATGATTTAAAAGGGCATAATCTGGGTCCCATTAGAGATGTGTGATTACTATTTTTGGTATTAGATCTTTTCATAGCTGGTGCAGTGACCTCAAAAAAGAAACCAATGAATCCTATTTTGACTCTCCTTTTTTTCTTGAATCATAATAGTCTTCATTTATCATCTATAATATCTATTTTAAAAATAGATATTACTTTTTAAAGTCAGAAATACATTATGATGAAAATAATTGTTATTGTTTAGTTTCTACCTTGTTGTGACTTAATAGCTAATTTTGAAAAATTACATCTTGGCTACTCATACAAAAAAAAGAAAGTGTTATTTAGTTAAAAGTCTGAGCTCTTATATCTTGTGTCTTTGTCTTTCGCTCCTGCAAACCACCCCTGCCCATACCCTATTTACTTCCTCTCCCATTCCCTCCACACTTCCCCCTATTTTCTCATCTTTTTTTTTTGCCAAGTTCAATTTTTTATTCCTTCTATTGTTTGTATATAGAGTTTTTTAGAGATATTCATATTCTGCAGATGATTGAAACTACTTATAATCTATATTTCACTTTTAAGCTAATTTCACGTAGCATAATCACCTCAAGATCTATCCATTTTGTCCCAAATGACACTATTTCATCTTTCTTCACAGCTGTGTAATATTGTATTGAATATATGCTTCATAGTTTTTCTATCCATTCATTTGTTGAAGGGCACTTGTGTTGGTTCCTTGATTTGGCAATTGTGAACGTGCTGCTAAGTGCATAGGTGCTAATAATTTTTTTCATATTAGGTATTTCCTGTTATTTGAATATATATCTAATAGAGTATTTATAGGCCATATGGACATTATATATATATATATTTTTTTTTTTTTCTTGAGAAATATCCACACCATTTTCCACAGGGCCTCTACCAGCTTGCTATCCCAACTATAGTGGATGATATTTCCTTTCTCACTGCAGCCTTGCCAACATTTGTTAATTCAGCTCTTTTTTAATATGGACCATTCTCAGAGTGGTAAGGAGATATCTATTGTGGTTTTAACTTGCATTTCTATTATGGTGAGTGATGTTGAACATTCTTCATAGTTCCATCTGACTGTCTGCTTTAGAGGGGTATCAATTGAGGTTCTTTGCCCAGTTTTTAATTGGGCCATTTGTTTCTTCGTTGTTGGATTGTGTAACTATTTTATAAATGTTGGGAATTAACCCATTGTCAGATATATGGTATGCAGATATTTTTTTCCTTATTCTGTAGGTAACCATTTTGTTTTTATAATGGTTTCTTCTGAGGTACAAAAACTTTTTTTTTTAAAGATTTATTTATTTATGCATACAAGAACTGGGGTACAGGCCAGAGGTGTGGGGGGGTGAGAGGATTCACCACAGAGAGTGGGGAGC
>JAGFMF010011702.1:2614265-2651376 GCA_019455555.1 Galemys pyrenaicus | reverse complement strand
CTCCCTGGCCGGCAGCAGGGATCGAACTCATGCTGCAGTGGCTGCGGTTTGCTTCATAGTGCGTTGCTTAACCCACTGCGCCACCAGGGAGGCCCCTGAGGTACAAAAACTTAGGTTTGATGCAGTCACACTTGTTTATTTTTGTTTTAGCCCCCTTCCCTTGCTTGTGGGGACGTATTCCAAAATACATCTTTCTGGTAGATGTCTTGTGTATGGAGTTAATATTTTTGTGTATGGGGTCTTGTTTATTATTTTGCATGTATCCATAATTTCCAGTACTATTTATTTAAAAGGCTGTATTTTCTCTTTTAGAGCATTTTCTAAGCTTTTGCTTCTGATTGTAAGAGAATAACTAGGATCCACTTAACATTTTTTTCCTGAAAATGACTAGTAAAAATGGCAAACTACGTGGCAAATGTTCTTAGACATTTGTAACATACAGTAGAAATATGTCATAAATGAAAGAAGGGACGCCAATAAGAACCCTGAGACAACCTCAATTCTTGGCTACAGGCATTTTCAGTACTGTAATGCATTCATACAGGGAGAGCACAAGTGGACTCATCCAGGTGAGGAAAGGGGCATCAGAGTTGAAGAACATGTATCCACCCAGAATTTATGGGTTTAGAGCACTAGAAATGATGACATCGCAGAAAAATCTTGGTAATTCTTCCTCTCTGTGAGTTTCAACACACAGAGGAGGAGAAATGTGAAAAAGATGAAGCAGAAAGAAATGTGTCCAGAAGCAAAAAAATGCAGGGCAGCCATAAGAAACTGGAATCACAAGAAATGGATTCATTTGTAAGGCCATCGTGTTGAACACAGGACTGACAAATTATTAATCTCAGACTTTTAGACTCCAGAAATGCAGGAGAATATTTCTGTGATTTTGAGCCATGTAATTTGTGGAAACTTGCTGCATCAACCCTAGTGTAGATTTTAGTACTGAGAATTTTGATAAGTGTATTGGGAAAAACAGAGATTGTCCAAAATCAACTGGTTCATTGGGAACCAGAGGAAAAGTGAGCCTTGATTCACAAGGAAAGAAGAGCATAGAAAATGGCAAATTATAGAGAAAAGTTATTTTTCTTATTTTGTAAAAATACACCTTCAGTGGTAGTTGGTTAGCACAAAACCAGTTATAATGAACTGAAGAATTGCAGAAGGCATTCAGAAGGCATCCAGAAGGCATCAATACTGTGCAAACTTTACAATTCAATCATTGGAATTATTTTAAAATAACAATATCAACAACAATGATGAAACCACAATAAACAAAACAAACATAAACAGACAACTACAAATCAGAGACATTCTGCAGGGAAGAGAGAGGGATGGGATCAAGGGAGAGACAGGAAGAGCACAAGGGACTATGTGACAATGCATGGGTGAATTGGTGGTGGAAATTCTAAGGGGACTAAACCTAGAAAAGAAAACAAGCGTTGTTAGAAAAATAAGTAAATAATTTTTAAAATTATTAAAAAAGAAAATCCAAAGGTATATAAAAAATATATAAAATGGAAGGAACATAAAATAGTTGTTTTGCAATTTTAGGGAAACAATATTTTGTGAATCAATTTATGTTTGCAGAGTATAGACGTTTAAATTGCAAACAGGCACAGCAGACCTCTCCTGCCTCACGTGCTACTCCCGTGAGCAGTGTGTTTCAGTCAGTCTGCCTGTACTGTCCCCCACTCTGTCTCTGGTGAATCCTCTCACCCTCCACATCTCTGGCTTATACCCTAGTTCTTGTATGCATAAATAAATAAATTTTAAAAAAATAAATTGCAAGCAAATACATCTGTTATTATAATGAACACTGATTTTATTCTTTTTATTTGTATATAAGCTCTGTACTAAAAAGACTTTGATTTTTTATTATAATTAGGGAAAATTCTCATATAAATTACTGATAATAATGGTTAGCAAACCCATTTTCTATGTAATTTTCCACTAGAGATACCTAGTATCCAATTTTGATTGCTCAAGTTTTATTATTAGATTAAAAAAAAATCCTAACTGAAGAAAAGTAACTAGCACAGTTAGCTGACTACTCCACCAATATTTTATTTTTAAAATCCTATTTGCAGAATCTAACATGTTTTATTTAAAATGTATTTATATGTAATGACTAGTATTTTTACAATAACTGGCATACCTACCTAATTTAAAAAGGTGGAAACATCTTCAGTTCTGTGTCAGAAAAATAACCAATTAAATGGTAAACCAGTGAGAAATATTCAGTTCACAATGATGTTAAGCTTATTAACTAAATTCATGAGCAAGCAGAAGTGCCAATGTTTTATATGTTTCTTCTCATAAGTACATGGAAACATTAATTACTTTAAATCCACAAAATTAAACTGAAATTTTCTGCAATTTAAACTGAATTTTTTTTAAAAAAGATGTAAAATTAGGGCTTTTTTCAGCATTGTCTCAAGACATTCTTTCCTTTCCTTCTCCTTGTTTTTCTTTGAACTGAAAATCTTAGATGCTGTCCTAAAGGGTGAAAACTAAAAGGGAGTTCAGTGAAGCAGTGCACACTTTGTTTTGGTCATAACGAGACAGGAGTAGTGTGTGGGCTGAACTGTTTTTCTTGCCTTCCATGTTGCCTGGTACTTTTTGCAAGTAGCTGATAAGACTCTTGAGGAATCTGGGGATAGGAGTCTCCACCAAGCAATTTTCTGTGATGACAGCGATGTTCACAATCAATTTGGCAGCTGTATGTGACTAATGAGCTCTAGAAATGCAATGTGAGAAATTGAATTTTTAATTTTATTTTAGTTTCATTATTTCAATTAAAAATTAAAAAGCTGCACATGAAGAGTGACCATGTCTTAGATAATTTAGGGCTAGAGGAGAGGTTATCAAATGTTTTCTGTCAAAAACCAGAGATCTAATAGGTTTCTGGTTATAAGTTTCTTCTTAATTGTTAAGTTCTCCAATTTTAGCATACAGAAATATTGCCATGTTTATCTGATGGAACTTTGACTTGCTTACCCTTCTTCTAGACAAACTTTAGATCAGTTTTGAGTGAAAATTAGTTTTTACTAACCCTCCTGTGTATGGGCATGATCAATATTAAAAATGCTCTAATCAAACTTTGAGTATTTTAAAGTGTTATATAATTACATTGTGATTAAAAAATAAACAGACCAATATGTCCCTTTAACAAAGATGAATTCCTAATAGTCTTAGAAAACCAAATTCAAATAGAAATAATCTTCCTTGATAAAATAAAAGTTTCTTAAGTATAAAAGATTGGTTTATCATTTGAAATTCAATCTATGTATACTTAAAATATTAGTGTGATAAAATATTCAAAAAATAGAAAGACCATTTGACAAAGTTCAGTTCTATTCCTAGTAAGAACTTAAAGAAAATTAGGAATTAAAGGGATCTTTTGAAACCAAAACTGTTCTATTGTTAAAAAAAAAAAAACTACATCTAAATATCATATTTAATTGTAAGAGTGAGAAATATAGATTCAGAAACAGGCAAGGATATCTACTCTGGCCACTTCTATTCAAAATTTTCCTAGAGATTCTAACCCAGGTAATAAATCAATCAGTTCAACATGCATACAGGTGGAAAGGAAGGAGTAACACTAACTTTATTCACAGAATATATATTTTTAACATAGAAAATCCTGAATTTTCAAATAATTGGGTCTCTGTGGCATGTTGCAGAATCTAAAAGCAGTATACAAAAATCAATTTTATTTTTATATGAAAGCAGCTAATACTCAGAAATTAAATGTCATTTTCAATAGCATCAAAAATATTAAATAATTGGAAATAAATCTAAAAATAAAACCCGCAAGTTTCCACACTGAAAACTTATATAGTTGTCAAAAGCAATTACAGACATAAGTAAATTGAAAGATGGATGAATGAGTCAATGGCTCAAAAGAGTCAATATTTCAAAAGATGTCAATTTAGTTAAAACTTATGTGAATATTCAGTAGAAGGTCAATCAAGACCCCAACCAACATTTTGTGGAAATTTTCAACTCACTTCTAAAATTCATAGGAAGATACAAAAAAATCTGGAATAACCAAAACAAATCTGAAAAAGAAGAATAAATTTGGAAGACATACTTTGAGACTTAAAATAAAGCTGCAGTTATCAGGAAAGTATGATATTGATAGAAATATAGATAAAATGATCTAATGAACTAACTAAACTAAGAAATAGACATTGATCAGGTTTTTAAATTTTTTTTCATTGCTCACTGGGAAATTAATACAGAGATAATTATCTTTTTAAGAAAGGGTATCAAAAAAATTGGTTAGTACTATCCCCCCCCAAAAAAAGAATCTATAACTTGTGTCATGTACAAAAATAACTATAAGTAGAATGACACTAAATGTAAAGTGTAAAATTCTGAAACTTGAAATAAAATTTGATAAAGTTTTAGAGAAAATATTTTTGTCCTTGTGTCAGGCAAATATTTCTAAAATCTCACAACACATAATCTATAAAGAGCAAATTGTTAAATTAGACTTCATCAAATTAAGAACTTGCACACTTCAAAAAGTATTATCAAGAGAAAGAGAAGACAAGCTTTAACTGAGAAAATATTTGTAATAACCACATATTTGGTTAAGAACTCTTAAACTCTGATAAGAAAACACTGTGACACTGTGACAGATAATCATCAAAGAAGATTCATAGATGGAGAATAACACATGAAAAATATTCCAGTCATACAGGAAATGCAAAATAATTAGTTTAATGAGAAAATAATGCATATTTAATAATGTTTCAATTTACAAATACTGATTATACCTACTGTTGGAGAAAATGAGAACATTCATACTTGAGGTGGCAATGTGAATTGGTACAATCACTTCTGTAAACAGTTTGGCAAGTTTTTCTAAAGGTAATCATACTCCAAATAAATGACCCAAGAAACTGAATGCAGGGTTATTACACAAAGTAATGAGCACTATCTATAAAATTCTGAAATAAATATAAAAAATTAATATTTACCAATATATGTGCAAATATATATGTATATATATGTATATATATGTAGTGCTACATGCCTACAATTGTCTACTATGCAATAAATTAATGGTATCTGGTTGACATAGGATAGTAGTTATGAATTGCAAAGCAAGACCCTGAGTAAAAGTAGAGAAAAAAGTTCATACTGTCTGATTACATTAATAAAATGTCTAGAAAATAAAAACATCTCTATGAATTACACAAACAAATCAGTAATTGCCTGGGGATTAAAAGGTGACAGAGAAGGGGAGTGGAAAAAGGGAAACAAAGCTTTTCTCATGATGGATGTGTTGTTCAGTATTTTGATTGCAGTGTTGGATATATAGAAATTTACATATATTCAAATGTATAAATATAAATAAATGCAGTCATTCTATGTCAGTTATATCCTGTGACCATTTAACAATTGGGTATTTCAGTGTTCTTTGTTCATAGGGCATGAAGAAAGCAATGGTTTTGAGGGTAATATTGATAAGAGAAAAGCAGCCTCTAGAAGGAAAACATTTCAGTTTTTGTTGTAGTTTTCATGTATGATATAAGTTTGTACAGTCATTTTTTTCTGTGATCTTGTTCTAATCCCATAGTAAACATATTAAATAGTCTGATACCTAGAGGACTAATTTTTACTTTCTCGAACCATATTTTGTTTATTAGTGGTAGCTATTCTTTGGATAGACTTTATTCAAATTAGAGTACAAAATCTGAGATTATGAATTGATTTGAAATTTGAAAATTGGACCTTCTTTTGTTAGTAATTTTAAATCATTTGGATCTAGACATACAGGATGAGTATGGGAATATTTTCCTCTAGTAATTACTGCTTGCTTACTCATTTATAGTTATTTGCGTCAGAGGTCCTACTTCCACTGTAGGACCAGATATTACTGGATTTGTTACAGGCCAGGGAGAGGGGCACCCTGGAACCCCCAAACTTGCCCTCTCGGAATGGGTTCTGCCATCTGCTGCATTAAGACAAACATATAATGGAAAGGAACTTTAATACAATTAGGGTACAATACAGAAAGGACAAAGAATACAGTTACTAAGTTAAGCATTTAAAGTAACCCATTTTTTTGAGGATAAAAGTTTAGCTAAATAGGATTGGCCTAAAGCAAGGCCTAAAAGCCTGCCACATGTTGGAAGGATTTTTTAGTATAGACCTATAGAAAAAGATTAGAAAGAGTTAGACAAATCCAGGAGGAAAAGAGCAAAATTAAAATTAAGATGAAAGCTGCTATTGTTAACCTCCCCACGGGTCTCTCACCCACATCTGTTGCAACCAGTCCAAGACCAAAAAGCAAGCTTCTTCACATGTCCCTCTGTACCACGTGCCTCCTACAAGCCTCCTTGCTGCTCTCCATCCTGCTTCCTTCTTCCTCCCTTCCTCTGTCCTCCTATTTCCTCTCTCCAACATCTTCTTATCCCTGCACAGCTCCACCCACTTAGGAACTTCCCTCTTTCCTGGGGACCACCTTGTTACAGATTCGTGTAATAGAAATCATTATAGTCCTGAGGTAGAACAGGAATTTAGCACACTAGCTATAGCCCCTACTGCCCCCATCCAGTATTTCTGGAAAACATTTGTGTACATTTCAGCAAAAAGTGACTCAAACCCTATTAGTTTGATGCAAAAACCTATTAGTTTATCTTACTCCAGGTGGTACTAGTTGTAAAAATCTCTATTTTAGCTAATCTTATAGGAGATTAGGCTTTACTTTTGTTTATTAAAATTGATAATTTGGGCAATCTCATTATCTCAATCTGTGAATCTTTGCCCTTTTTGTTAAACAAAGTAGCTAAAACCCAATCACCTATCTCAAATCCCTGTGCCTTTTGTAAGCAAAAGTTGTCAAATCCCATTCAGGACTCCCCCTGTAAGTCCCTGCCTTGAGTGTGCACTATCACCTACAATGAAGCTTCATTTCTAAATCACCTATACTGACTCCCATGTGAATTCTGTCTTGCATAGTAGTCAAGAACCTTGGAGTCCCTCAGCACACTTGGGCCCTAAGCATACCACTGGCAATTTTAGGAAGTTTGAATAAATAGAGTAGCATGCAAACAGAATCTAGTAAGAAATCACCACAGGACCAAAAAAAAAGATTAGCTCTTTTTGAAACATCTATGTTTAAGGTCAATGGTATGATTACAGGTAATAGTTGTGGGTTATTCTGAGGAGAACCAATTTAGTCAATCAATGAACAAACAAATAGTGACCTATGTTGACACTGCTTGTGTTGATGCCTTTGTTAAGAACTAATAAATTTCCTTAACCTTTAAAATTTCAAGGATAAATAATAAAATAGTAAAATGTACACTTGGGATAGTCTTCCTCTAGTAATTTTATTCATAAGCAAAGGAAAACACTGTAAAAACATAAAGGCTTTTATACAGTTGCTTGTGAACAGAATACTATTTCTTTGTTTTGTTTTTTTTTTTAAGGAAATGTCTGAGACTCAGGAGAATGTAGGTTCAATCTAACGATTTATTGATCTTGCAATCAAATAAAAACTGTAGGGAAAAAATAGGATAAAGATACCTAGAATCAGTCAGTAGTTATTTATGTAGTTAGAGAAGAAAAGCCTAAACTTTTCATGTACAATGTTTTTAACACCCTCCAACCCCCCCCACACACACACACACACTAGTTTATCCTGTTGAAAAAATAGGGTAAAGGAAATGCAATCCTAAATCAGTGCAGATCAAAAACTATGATGCTTAAGAGTCATCTACGTCTTGTTAAAATATTAATTTTTTTCTAGAGCCTTATATTTTTCTGATAAACTCTTAAAATATGGGAGTATGTTTCCAGTTCCTCATAGTAAATCTTTTGGTAACAAAATGCCAAAGGGTATTGAAAATATCCAGAGGACAGATTATAAACAAATATTATTACTCAAGGCCTTGAGGCTTCAAAAGGATGGCCATTCAAGTGAAATGTATTAAATTGTAATGAGCTCAAAAACAATGACTTTGAATTCATTCACCAGGATTATTAGTACCAATTCTGTTGATTTCTTGTTTTAAATGTAATGAATTAATAGAAAAATTGAGGTACAGTAAGGTCAACAGATCAGGAAACAATTACTGACTTTGAAAAGATAGCTTATTACTTGTACCCTAAAGGAGGGCATGAACCAGGCTATAGAAGGAGCCCGGACACACAGTAAAGCCCTGAGATAAAACATAATGTGGAAAGAGAGGAGACTTCTATAGGGAAGATAATTAATGTGTCTTCTGCAGGAAAAATAAATAAAACAGCAGTAGAGAAGCTTATGATAAGTTAATTTGAATAATTTCAGAGGGTTGTGGGGTACAGTAGCTGTTCCATATTGTCTTGTGCTTTGCCTGGAGGTAATGAGCTCAGAGATAAGATAATGGAGGTGGTTGGGGTTCTATTGACTGATTTGCATTTAAAAAGCACTCTGGCAGTCAAGTGGCTTATTATCTCAAGGAACTAATTTTTCCTGTCCCTTAAGGGTCAGCAAGGCCCCAGGACTCAATGCAACAACATACAAAAATTAAAAGACCTGTTGATACAATATGGGCATAAAAGAAGATGTGGCTAGAAAGAAAGGCAGGTAGTTCTCAATTGGGGAAATATGGGAAAGGCTTTCTAAGAAGACAATTTGTAATACTGAGAAATGTAAGAAATTTTCACAAGATTACCAATGGAAGATTGTGACTGATGCCAAGAGATCCATTAGACAAAAGCAAATAAAAGCAAAAAAAAAAAAAAAAAAAAAACCAAACATTTGTTTGGGAGCATATTGGAGGCCATGGAAGCAATAAAGTAAGGTTATGAAATCAACCACATGACTGGAGAGAAACATGGAAAATGCTGATGGGATCTGTGTAACACTGTAATCCTCAGGGAAAGGGGAGGTTCCAGGTTCCCTGCCCTACCCTAAGAAGTTGGAGCTGGGAAGGGAAGGTAGAAAAGACTGAGAGAACAGAAATAGAGAAAACCTGGCTGGCTGAGGAGAAGTGGTGAGACAGGGAGAAGGAAGAAAGGAAGGGGCTCAAGAAGGAAACCTGGCGAAGGGACATGGAACAGGGAGACATGTGAAGAAGCTGCTCTTGCTTCTCGGCCTTGGGCTTGGACCAGGGGCTTGGGGGACATGGAAAGAGACACTTGAAACAGGTGTGGGTGACAAAACCGGTAGGGAGGCTCACGATGGCCGCCTTTATTTTGATTTTCATTTGCTCATTTCTTTCCATATTTCTCTGGCCTCTTCTGCTCATTTCCTGTGTGTCCTTTTTTGAAGGTGCTTTAGACTCATGGCAAGCTTTGGGCCACAGTGGTCCTGCTTTGAGACAACCTGTTTGACTGGGCATTTACCCAGTCGGGGATTGAGTAGCTTTGGGTATTTCATGGGAAAACTATTTAGACTATATTTGTTCTCTTCTCTTTATCACACAGTAATTTTATTAAGGTTCTTTTTAAAAAAATATTTATTTATTTATGCATTCAAGAGCTGGGGTACAGGCCAGAGGTGTGGGGAATGAGAGAATTCACCAGAGACAGATAGGGGAGCAAAACAGGCAGACTGACTGGAACACACTGCTGAGGGGAGCAGCTGGCAAGACAGGAGAGGTCTGCTGTGCCATGTGGGTCCCCTCCCTGGCTGGCTGCAGGGATCGAACTAATGCAGCAGTGGTTGCGGTTTGCCTCATAGTGAGGTGCTTAACCCACTGAGCCACGAGGGAGGCCCCCATTAAGGTTATTTTCTATTGAAGATCTTTCATACTAAGAATATGTTTGTCTTGAAGTGGCAAATGGTAGAACCTATTTATAGTGGGCAGGTTTGGGGTCCTAGGATGCCCCTTATCCTGCCCTGTAACACTTGAGATAGAAAAAGTTTAGTTTGGGTAGTCTCACAGGAAAAACACCAGAGGTGGGGGTAGGCATGATCGAGTGACTCTTAAAGGGGCTATGGAAGTTTCCAGGAATCTGAGGTTGGTTTAGAAAAGCTTAGCCAGAAATGCGGACAAAGAGGAGTATCAGTTATAGAAGACCAACCTCAAGGCAATAATGTCCATAGTAATTCCATCAGAGAACATTATAAAAGTACACCCTTTGCACTGGCAAAATGCAGCACGCCTTCCAGCTTGCATGCATGCAGATGTTTCTTTTTCCCTTTTCTGTTTTAATAAACTTGCCATGTGTTGATAAATGGGAATGTATACTGAATTCTTTCTCAGAGGGACCCAAAAACCTCATACTATGAAACCCCAAAATAATACCTTACAATCACCCTTCAGTGTGGAATTTGTGTCCTCAGAAAAACAAGTTAGGGGAATGTGCATTATACATTTTCTTCTTACTTTCCAACCTCTCTTCCACCATCCTGACTATAATAGAGCTTAAACTACCTTAGTTTCTATATAGATGTAATTTTATCAGTGCCCTTCAAATGTTTATCTAATGTAGTGACTGTACAATTATGTTATGAATTAGGATGAACAAGTATAACTAGCTCACAATCAGTTTTCTCTCTTGACTTACACTGACATGATTGCATATGGAAAGCATTGGCCAGGAAACCTTACAAATGATCAGATAAATGCTCCAAAATTACTGAATGACCAAAACATAGTAAGTAAACAAACAAACAAAAAAATAGCTGGCAGGGAAAAGGAGTAAGAAAATAGTTTTGACATCATTATGTGTTCATTCTCTGCTAATTACCCAAATTGTTTAGTTCCTATGACAAATCTATACACTGCATCCCTAAATCTAAAATAAAGACACTAGATAAGGATCACCTAAATGCTTTCAGGCACACAAATTGTATCTGGGGACTCATCTCCAGCAATTCTAATCCTATAATTCAACTGTGGGGTATAGGAATCTGCATTTTTTAACACACTTCACAGATTATACCAATACAGCTTGTGGCCCATCTTTTGAGATAAATTGATTAATTTACCATATAATTTTCTCATTATCATGATCTCAGAGAAAAAAAAATATTTCCTCTGAATACTTGAAAGATAACCTTATTACTTTCTTAGAAGTTCAGAAATTATTAATGAAACATATCCCTTTAAACAGTAGTACATGTGACAGAAGCTAAGATGGGGTCAGTTGTTCTTTGTCCCAAACAGGAACATTTATCAAGGTCATTTTCCATAATGAAAATTTCTGACTATCCTCATTTTAATGGCTTTCCTCCTTGAAATAAGTCTAGAGATGTCTTTATTTTTTTAAACTGCATACAACATAGAAAAATAGTCTTAGTCCATCTTAAAGAGATCATGAATAATTGGATAAAGGATATTCTGCTAATAGATTTGAATGTCAGATTTGTTTATAGCAAAATAAATAGATATAATAACTATATATAGTAAAAATATATATAGTAAAATATATTTTGCTATATTTTACTTCTTTTTTCTTAGTCATTTCATAGAGATTTAAGTATTTTTTTATAAAAGTTAAAATGGAATTTATTGATGCCTGTAAAATTAAACTTTATGGAGACTGTATAAGAAGTAAAATTTTCTTTCATTATAGCACATATTTATCATGATGTATTGGTGAAATGAACAGAACCATTAGTTAATAACTTAATATTTTTACTCTATAATAACATGCTTTTGATGTGGGCCAAGTTTATTTAATGTGGACCAAGTTTCTCTTCCTGTATCCACAAAAAGACTTTAAATAGAAATTTACTGCATCTTTGAGGTAGTAAGATAATTAGCAACAGTTCTCCTTTGGAGAGAATATTGAAAAGCAGAAACCATGATTTTCTGTCCATTTTTCCTGCTTCTTGTTCTATGGCAAAGGAGATAATTAAAATAATCTAGTCGTAAGGGAAGATTTAGGTGAACACTTTGAGCAAAAACAGTTTATCGGTTCAGAGTGAAGGACTGAATGTTAATGATTTTTGACTTCTATGTGTGTTTTATCAGGTTTGGGATTTCTAGAATGCTTACTTCCACAAAACAGGAATGTTTCACTTATGGTCAATCCAAATGAATAGTCACAATATGATTTTATTGGGGGGGATCTACACTATACTAAAATAAGCATGGGATTTAATTAGCTGCAAAAGGGTGAATGTAGTGAACCTCTTGGCAAAGTTAGGGACACTGGCACACAGAGTGGGCGTGGCCCGCAGTGCAACTATCCCTCTGGAACTATCCCTCTGCAGGGAGGTGGGGGTGTCATTTCTTAGGGTCAGTGTCCCCTACACCTGTCAGCAAACCCTGGAGAAGGTTTAAGGAGCATGAACATGGAGTCTGTAAGTGACTCTAATTGCCTTAATGTCGGTGCCTGTATATGTGCCACTTCTCCCAGGTATAATATCAGTATACTCTGTTAATTCTGATTTACGCAGGATCAGCTAGCATAGACAGGTAGTTATCTGTCTTTGCCTTTTCCATGCCTGTTTATTGTTTCTTTATATATAAGGAGTTGCTTTTTAATTGCTATCTTAAGTTTCTCTATATCAGTAGTCCCCAACTTGTATTCACTCAGTTCAATACAATGCCAGTGTATATGAAAATGTGAGAAGTTCATAGGGGTTGGAAAACCTTTTATTTTTACCTCAATCATCATAAAATAAAGGTATCTTTAATTAATCAGATCAAATGTAAGTTAAATATATGCCAGAGAACACTTGACAAGTAAAAGATGGCTTTTGTTATTATTTTGTTTTTTGTCTGTCATGAAGCTGGATTGTTTAATATCCTTAAGAGTGGATTTTTTAAAATTTATTTATTGCATAGAAAAACTGGGGTGTAGTCCAAAAGTGTGAGGGGTGAGAGGAAACACCAGAGAGAGAGTGGGGAGAAGAATAGACAGAGTGACAGAAGCGCACTGCAGAGAGGAGCAGCTGGCGAGGCAGGAGAGGTCTGCTGCGCCATGTGGGTCTGCTCCCTGGTGCTGGATGAAACTCAGGTGCCCTAGTGCTGAGACTTAACCCTTAGGCAACCGGGGAGGCCCACTATTGGGTGTCTTAAGATTTGTCACAGATATGCTCTTTATTTAAGCTTAAAAACCCATTCTAGCTTCATAGTTTAGATAAAGTAAATTATCTATCAAATAGTTTAATCTTTAATAATATATTTGAAAATCATTTAGATACATAAACTTCTTGGGAGATTTTCACTTTATTTTGCTTCCTTAAACTATTTAGTCATTTCCCTCCCAATATCCCATTGAGCAGGTAAATAGAATATTTTAAGTAGTGCCTTATGATATAGCCAATCTTTTAGTAGAATAACCTTTAGGTCGCTTCTAAATATAAAGAATATATTCAACCTTCTTTGCTCTTACTAAAGTCATTGAAATGTAATATGGAAATTATGTTATTCTAAAGAGTTAGGAAATAAACTTATACTGCAGAATCAAAGATGAAGTATCAATGTTGAAAGGTAAAATTTTTGCAATATCAAAGTATTTAAAACATTGTTAAGCTAAATTATTATTCCTTGTTTTGACTATTGTATTTCTGTTTATGGGATTTTATTATAATAACCCAAGAAGAGCTGAATGCATGCTCATCATGCCTTTATTTAAACCAAAAACATTCAACAATATAGGAGAAGTTACTTACAAACATAAAAATACATTCAGTGACTAGAATAGTTATCAGTAATTCTAATCATAATCTCAGGTGTCTATTTTTGAAAAACTTAAGGAATAGTAATGTTTCTTTTTTAGGAATGAGGAAAGCTATGCCCTTGTACACTGTTGATGGGAATGTAAATGAATGCATTCATTATGGAAAGCAGTATAGTAATTTTTAAGGCAAGATATAGATGAGTGTGTAGTTAGTGATTATAACTATAAGGAATATATGCACATATGTTAGTATAAATAAAGATATTGAGCAAAGATAAAGAAAATTGGTCTGTTAGGGAAAGAGAATTAAAGGTGATTTCTTGGTATATTGTCATAACTTTTATTACATTTATTATATTATTTTAAATTTAGAGCAAAATATTCCTATTATATCCCACATTTTAAAATATTTCATTTTAAAGATAATAAGTGGATAATGTGATTAAATTATACATAAGGGGGTATATTTAATCTTTTCTGTCTCATAGTTTTTGGTCCCAATAAAAATAAATTTCATTTTCTCTAATTGTAAGAATAGACATAAAAATGAATGGCCAGTCAAGACATCCTCCTATCCCCCCCAAAAAAAAAGTGAAAAAAAAATGTACATCTTGATCTCCCCTATTTGTTATGATTTAAGTGTATGTGAAATTGAAATTCTTTTTGATTGTTTTTGAGCAATTTATATATGCAAATGTGGGAAAAATAAATATGCAGAGAACATATTTACCTATTGGTGTATACCCTATTATTCATTCAACAAAAAGTCATAGAGTACTGATTTTTTAGTACTCTATGGGAGATAAAATGGAAACTAAATGTTTACTGAGTTTCAGATGAATTCTTATTTGATATATTAACACTCTTGTTTTTTCTTTCACTCTGACAATCTTATATGATGACTGTCCTTTCCCTCCTTTCTTATGGTAGTTTCATTTAACAGACATTTTAACATGCACCAACAATGTGTGATTGCCATACTGGGTGATGCGTGTATTGTAGTATATAAGTTGTATGTATTTGTTTGTTCCCAAAGTGTTCACACCACTAAATGGAGAAGAAAACAGAGATGAGTAAATAATTAAATAAAATATGCAGTCAAGTCTCTCTAAAGAAAGACATTTAAGCTAAAGCTTGAAGGTTTTGTTCTACAATTTAGAAATATCTTCATTGAAGTAAGCCACCTGCACTTAGGAAAGCTTATAAGGCCAATGTGTATTAGAAACACAAATATTTAACTTACAGGTTATTCTATAATAATACCCAGCCAGGTCACATAGAAAGCTTATAGTTTTATTTTATTTTTTAAGATTTATTTATTTATGCATACAATAGCTGGGGTATAGGCCAGAGTTGTGAGAGGTGAGAGGATTCACCAGAGACAGAACAGGTTGCAGAACCAGAAGATCAACTGAAATACATTGCTGAGGGGAGCAGTGGGCGAGGCAAAAGAGGTCTGCCCTGTCATGCGGGTCTCCTTGGCCGGGGATCGAACTCAAGCTGCTGTTCCGCAGATGCTTCACAGTGCAGTGTTCAACCCGCTGTGCCACCAAGGAGGCCTGAAAGCTTACAGCTTAATATAAAATTCCAGACAAGTGTTAGACAAAAGAATTTCAGAAATGCCTCTTTCTATCTATAAATATTCAATTTCTGAAGAATTGTCTTTGTCACTAATGGGCAATAGATATCACATTTGAACTTCAGATACAACTATCCAGAATCAACTATTATACACCTTGTCACTTTATTAATTCTTAACTTAGGATCTCCTGGGATCCACCCACATTTTTGCTAGCGGGTAGTGCAATAATACTAAAAGAACTCTATTTTTTTAAAAAAATTTCTTAAATTAGGTCCTGGATGCTGGATTATTGAACTCTTTGTAATAACTTGGTTTCCTGGAGATGAGATTTGACTCTTAGCAGAAAATTCATACCTAAGTTCTATCACGATATTCCATTATCCCTCTTTCCTTCCTTCCACACATATCATAAATTTGTTGCATATGAGGTGATTGGATAATAGAAGAAAGGAAGGCAAGCTCTTTGGGTTACACATTTTCAGCATTATGAGCAAGATAACACTTCTCCCAGTCCAGTTCAGGTGATTAGGGCTTTAAGTATCTGTAACCATCTGGGGTATTTTATGCTTTGTTCCTTGATTGGACAGTGACTAGAAAGCAAATCCGTTGTGCTGTATGCTTACTTGAGCAAGGAAAAGAATGTGAGGAAAGATGGTGGTGGTTGATGAACAGTGTAGACTTCCCAATTGGGAGTTACATGGGTAGATGAATTTCCCTCATGGAAGACAGCTGTATCTGAGCACTCTTACCATTCTCTAATTTAGAGAAATATTTATTGGTTCAAGAGGCATCAGGGATAGTACTGAAGATATTCTACTGAATAAAAGACTCAAGATTGGTACTGAATATTAGGTACAGTAACATACAATCATGGGTCTTGAAGAATCTGCATGAGACACCCAAGAGAAGGTTCAATTTTTGATGGCACCGTGCCATAGATGTGATGTTTAGGTGATAGACAAATCAGAAACAGTAACTGATAAACTATTGAAGCATCAATTAAATAAAAAATGTATGTCCTCTTTTCACTCTCATCACTGAGTAACCAGAGACTCTGAATCAATAGAAAGTTGTGATTTCCCAGTGACCTCATGAGTTCTCCTACCCATGTATTGACAGCAGAACAGGATGAAATTTGGCAAATGGACAAAAGCCCGATCATTTAGTATTTGAGAGTTTCATTTCAGAGTTTTCAAGTTCAAAGTAGTGCCTAGATACATAAGAGATGGATGGGGGTTGGATATGGGAATTAATGTTTGCACAAACCCACTTTTTGTGTCAAATAGTTCAAACCTGTATATCTTTATTACTAAGAAAATCTAATAATTTTGTGGACTGTTTTTCAATATATGTCTTTTATATATAGTTCATATATATGGGTGTGTGTGTCTGATATCATCAAAGAAACCTATAAACAGTTCTGATGCCAGGAAGTGTTTTTATATCCATACATGAAAAAAGGCACTGGGAAGTCCTGAGTGCTAGAATACTTATTTTAATGTCACACTATATACAGCAGATAAATTTATTCATGTATTGTAAGGCAAGTTAGTAAAGAGGGAATTTTAATAACACAGGTAAGAAAACAATGTTTTATTTTTCCTCTCTGAGGTCTCCTTTTTTAGAATTTATTTATTTATTTGTTTGTTTGTTTATTTTAAAACTTCGGTGGGTTAGCTTCAAGGATCGTTCTTTGGATATGGAATTGGATGCAAGTTTTCTGGCTGAAATTTTCTCACTCCTTTCAGCTGCATAGTTGGGAGTTCTAAAGTCTTCCCACACATCAATGTCTGACTGCAAAGCCATCTTCCGCATGAATAAAGCCTCATCTCTCACATCACTTTTCCAAAATCATTCAGTTCTGATTCTGATCATTGACAACTCTGCATTTTCTTTTAACTCATCAAATTAGTATTATCAGAGATCATAATTAGTGCTAACACTAATTATGTGTATGACCCTGGGAAATATATTGATTTCTATAAGTCTAATTATCTCATTTGCTTAAAAAAAGGCACAATAATAGTATCTACCCAAAAAATTGTTCATATAAATTATGATAATACATTTAAAGCAATAAGCTTGATGCCAGAAAATAAAGTTAGTAAGCACTAACTGGATGTTAGCTGTTATTGGTTTATATAACTACTGAATACCAGCTTTCAGGAAATAACTTGAGAATATGGTACCTTTTCTGTTCTTATGAAATCATTTTAGATATGATATTTCCTGGTATCTTTTCCTCGACCCAATGGTAGTTTAACTAGAAATAGCTGTTAGTTTTTCAATACCCTCAAACTCTTTTGATATTTCTGGGTTTTGGGAAACATAATTTTTAAAAGCCAAATAATTATAATTAGATGCTTAGTGAACGACTAAAGGGTCATTAATAAAGAAAAAAAGAATCAGTGCAAATTTAACATCAAATTTAGTGGCAGTAACATTCTTCTATGTCATTTATTCAAAACACACTATTTTTAATTGCTTTACTTGATAAAAAATGGTAGCTTCTGAATACATTTTTTGTTGTTGTTCTATCACTGGAGGCAGTTTGCACACTTGTTCTTCACAATGAGGGAGCAGCTTTTCGTTTATCTTCAATTCGACAAAGGTTTTTGTAAAATAAATTTAACATTTTTGACTCCAGCAGAGCAGGGATCTTCAATGCTATTGATTGTAGGGTCAGATCATGCCAGTCTGAGACCTGACACTTCACTGAAAGGAAGCACTTCCCTCACAAAACGTAAAAGTTTGTATTTTGAAAAGGATATTGAAGAGTATTTTTTGAAATAACTTTGAATTTATGGGTAAAGCTACAAAGATGGAAGCAAATTCTTGAATAAGGAAGTGATTGGCTAATATCTAACAGTAGTGAGAAAATATTTATGTGACAATTAGACGACATCTATAAAATTTGGGTTATAGGGCCTCCCTAGTGGCGCAGAGGGTTAAGCAATGCACTATGAAGCAAACCGCAGTCACTGCAGCACAAGTTCGATCCCTGCCGCCCTCCAAGGAGGGGACCCACATGGCATGGCAGACCTCTCCTGCCTCCCCTGCTGCTGCCCTCAGCAGCGTGTTTCAGTCAATCTGCCTGTTCTGCTCCCCACTCTTGTCTGGTGAATCCTCTCACCTCCCGGGACTCTGGCCTGTACCCCAGCTCTTGTATGTATACATAAATAAATCTTTAAAAAAAAAAATTGGGGTTATAAAAGAAAAATAACTTGTAAGAATTTAAACCTGGCAAGAAAGGAAATTATTTTCTTAATCACACACACAGAGGATTTGTAAAAGTAACTTATATTAAACATTTAATTCTAAAGTATAAATATTAGAACATCAAAATAAAACTCGGGCGCTCCTGGTGGTGCAGCGGGTTAAGCAACGCACTATGAAGCACAAATTTAATCCCTGCCTCTGGCCAGGGAGGGGACCCACATGGCGGAGCAGACCTCTCCTGCTTCACCCGCTGCTCCCCTCAGCAGTGTATTTCAGTCAGTCTGCCTGTTCTGCTCCCCACTTTGTCTTTGGTGAATCCTCTGACCTCCCTGAACTCTGGCCTGTACCCCAGCTCTTGTGTGTATAATTAAATAAATCTTAAAAAAATAATAAAATAAAATAAAACTTGTTATTTTGGTTGTAGTATTAATGACTTTGATACTATATTATTAATACATTATACTGAGTAACATAATGATTGTAATTACTATATTCTTCTGCTGTATTCTTCCCAAAATCGTCCATGTACTTTAGGAAAGATATTATGAATAACTTGCAGAGATGATATTGAATAAGGCAGATTAAGTAATTTTCCAACAGTCTCACATAATTTATCGTATTTCTCTTTCTTACCCATAAAATTCCATGTCAAGCGATATTTTCAGAGACATACATAGGCTATGTAAAGCCCACCTAACTTTTACAAAATAATTTATTATTCCTGGTAAGCATAATAAGGAAGGCAAAATTTCTTACAGTACACTACTTTAACAAAGTTCATATTTGCCCCAGCTATATACATTTAAAAGCGAATTGCCAGCATTTATTTTGACAATTTTAATTTACCCTGTTCCTGAATAGATTCTGCTACAGAAATAGGTTTTACTGAATTTGGTGGATTCCTAGAAGCATGTGGATATTTATTGCAATTCTGTTTTAAATATATAATGCCTAGCACATTTTTATTTACTGAAATTTCAGGCTTATTTGTTTGTGTGGTGCCAATAAAGCAGATTATATTAAAACAAGAAACAATTGTTTTCTTATAAATGAATAAGATTTCTGGTGTTCAAACAAAAGGCATAATTTATTTTAATCACATGTATAAATAAATGCTACTATAACTGGAGCTAAATTGTAGAATTTGTGTATATGTGTGGGAGTGGAAATTTAAATAGAAAAAGCAAATCTTTCATAACTAACTGTATTTGTTATTCCTTCTAATACAATAGAAGTAAAATTGTATCATCACTGGATAGATAATATCCATCTCACACAAACTGCAGGTGAAAATCTATAAAACTTAGAACTGAAAAGTTAATTTTATTCCAATTGAAAAATGAGTGATTATATTATCCTCTAAACATTAGTTTATTATCATTGATATATATATTTAAAAATTTATTTATTTATGCATACAGGAACTAAGGTATTGGCCACAGGTGTGGAGGTGGGGTGAGAAGAGTCACCAGGGACAGAGTGGGGAGCAAAATAGGCAGATCTACTGAAACACATTGCTGAGGGGAGCAGCAGGGGAGCCAGGAGAGGTCTGCTTCTCATGTGGGTCACCCTCCTGGTCAGGATCGAACTCATGCTGCAGTGGCTGTGGGCAGCTTCATAATGCAGTATCTTAACCCTTTGAGCCACCAGGTATTTTTAATACCTGTCATTTATGACTATGGTAGATGAATAATAACTTGCACTTGCACTTTGAAAGTAGATTGAGATTTGTGAAGATAATATGAACTTGAAACATGTATGTATGTTATTTTCCTGGTAAATAAACCCCAACTGAGGACTACAAAAATTGTGATATAAATACCAAAATATAGCACAATTTGCTCCCACCACAAAAATGAGAAAAAAAATTAAATGGACTAATTCTAACAAATTTATTTAACTGATCTGCACTAAAATTTTACTAGTTCTTATCACATGATTAGGAACAAAAAATATGAATTACTTATGTTGTTCCTATTAGTCCGTTTTTGCTAATATGTAAAATCCTGATAGCTTCTAGGGAAGTTGGACTTTCTTATTGGAGAAAACTTAGATGAGTATTGATAACTGTCATCATAAAAACTCTGTCAGCCAGAGTGATATATTCACGTGAGTGAATGGAAATTTAGTATTATTTACTAAATTTATAGCTATGATCCTCTTACATTTTGCATATTTGATTTGGAAAATGCATTTTCCTCTGCAGAGTACTTTAAATCTTAGTATTTATTCTATTATTTTTGAAGACAGATAATAATAGGTGATAGTTTTTTTAATAGATGAAGAAACTGAAATATGAAGAAATTAAGCAGTTTGAACAGGCCACGATACCCATAATTGGCTAAGGCAGCATTTGAAACCATGATTCTATGATACTCTCACTATTGCATAACCAATTTTAAAATTCATAATAAAAATGAAAATTTTCTATGAAAATTTTGAATAAATATATTTACTTTGTAAAGTGATTTTTTCTGGAACTCAGACCATGCTATGAATGTGAAAAGAATCATTGGAACATTAAGGAATTCTAAAGTTTTAGAGAGTTTGAAAACTATTCCACAGTTACTAAATTTTGCCATGATCTTGGCTACTGGAGTATAGATTGAAGTATACAAGGCAGATTGGCATTTTTATTCATGAACCTATATTTTGTGTAACATACATTTTATGTGGGCATAAAAATATTTAAAATTCTTCACTGAATACGTCATAACATTAAAGGAAGATGCTGTACCCAGTTGAGATATATAGGTAGACTTTTTCCAAGTCTGATTTAGAATGCATGATGATGACAAAAAATAAATAAATAAAGATTAGCAGATAGTGATCAATAAAACCTAGGTCTGAGGAATGTCATCAGTATAGTTGAAGTTCAGGACCCTTATAATGCAATCACCCTTCTGGAGTGGTTGCATAAGAAGGTACTGGTCCATAAGAAGGTATTGTGGAAATATACACTGGAAAGGATCATATTTCTCAGTAAAGCTAAAAATAATTCAGGAGTCTTAACTGAAAATTCCATAGCCATATTCAAATGGGTAAGGGCCTTGATCTACTTTGCCTATCTTTCCAACAGTTCTCCCACAAAACAAAACTAAGGATTTATAATAAGTTGGTTTTAACGTCAGGTTATATATACATACATTAATGAATGCAGACGATGTTGACAAGTCAACTTACAATAGGTAATACAGTACAATAGTGTAATAAAGGATATAACTATTTCTAATGTAACAACATTTACAAATATATTAGTGACTTCTAATGCATCATCAATTTGAAGTTACTAATATAAGCCCATAATATATGAAGCAATTGATTTTTTTATTAATAGGCTACTGATAACAATAAAGTTCTAAGTAAGAAACAATTCAATTATGTGATTTGTTATTATTTTAAAATATTTTTAAAATAAACACACAATATCTATGTAGCTTTCCAAGAGTAAACAAATGCTTTCTCATTCAATACAATATTAAAATCAGTTTCATTTTCATTTAGCAATTTTCAGGTTTTGTTTTCAAAGCAGTTACAATTATTATTCTATATCATCAGCACCTGGAGCTGTGATTAGCATGTCATAGATGATACTCAACAAATTCTGTTGGAAAAATGAGTTGAGTAAAGGGATAAATGAATCAATCAGTCAACTGATTTTTCAGCAATAGAATTTAGTATCTACTATATATTTACAATTTGTCAAAACTTGTGCAAAATAAAAACTTCATTATGTTATCAATTCTCAAAGGATTGCTTGAGATTAGAATCTCACAAATATAGCACATTAGGAATTAGGAATGATTATAGAGATTTGGTTAAGGACTTATAGGCAGCATAAAGTGGAGGTAGTCTGGGAACCTCTTCTATTTCTTCCTCAACCCCTTGGTTTTAAGATTTCTTTTGCAAGCTTCCCACTCATTCACCATTTTATTTTGGGAAACTCATCCTTACAGATACTGTTTGAAAATGTGACTCTAATGTAAAATTTTCTCATCATCTTTTTTTGTTGATGTTAGTCATTCCTCATCGCAAAGGAATGTGATCTGCTCAACTTAGGTGGCTCATTGTCACTGAAGAAAGTAAAACTGAGTAAGTGAATTAAGTTTGTTAAACTGAAACATGTTCAAGACCATGTTGCTGTGCTCCTAAAATCCATAATCAATAGATGTCTTTTTTGGAAAGATTTATTTGTTTATGCATACAAGAACTGGGGCACAAGCTAGAGGTGCGGAGGGTGAGAAGATTCATCAGAAACAGTGGGAAACAGAACAGGGGGAGTAACTGAAATACACCGCTGTGGGCGAGGCAGGAGAGGTCTGCTACACCATGTGGGTCAGCTCCCTGACAAGGATCAAACTCATGCTGTAGTGGCTGGGGATAGCTTGACAGCACTGAGACTTAACCCCGTGTGCCGCCAAGGGGGCTCAAAACTCACTTTTCTTTTTTTTATTATTTTAATTTTTTTTTTTCTTAAAATGTTTGCTTTCTTTTCTGAGTGTAGTCCTCATAGAACTTCCACCACCAATTCACCCGAGCACCATCACCACGAACCCTTGTGCTCTTCTCATCCCCTGCCTTGATCCCAGCCTGTCTCTTCCCTGCAGAATGTCTGTTTCGTAGTTGTCTGTTTATTTTTTGTTTTGTTGTGTTGTGTTTTTTGTCATTGTTGATGCTATTATTTTTTCCCTTAATTTATTTCTAATTCTAAATAAGATGTTAGTGTTACCAATTTCTTTCTCTGTGTTATTTGAGTGTGCATGTATATGTGTATATTTCAATTTTTTAAAAAATGCATTTACTTTTAGTGACAAGTCAGTTTTCAATAGGGCAGTTAATTAATTTGGTCTTATAAGTATTAATCTATTTGTTCAATATGACCAAGTTAGCTTTTATTGTTCAAGAAGAATCTCTTAAAACCATACTCTAAAGATTTTTGTTTGTTTGGAGAATCTGAACTTACACAATAAGCTGAACTTACATATAGAGGAAACACAGCAGATAGTGGAGTCAGAATGATACTACCAGGATTATAAAATCTAAAAAAGTGAAAAGCAGAATTCCAAAATGTTAGAAAAAGTATAATTTATAGAAGTGATGAAATAAGATATCATTTTTATCTGTCTGTCTATCTATCTATCTATCTATCTATCTATCTATCTATCTATCTATCTATCTATCTATCTATCTATCTATGCATATAAGAACTGGGGTAGAGGCCATAGGTGTTGGGGGGTGAAAGGATTCACCAGAGACAGAGCCAGGAACAGAACAGGCAAATCAACAGAAATACACACTGCTGAGGGCAGCAGCGGGCAAGGCAGGTGAGGTCTGAGCGCCATGTGGGTCACTTCTGGCCGGCAGCAGGGATGGAACTCGTGCGCAGTCAGTGCAGTCTGCTTCATAGTGCGTTGCCCAACCCACTGCACCACCAGGGAGGCCAACAAGATATCGTTTTAAAGTAACACTATTGAGAGCACTAGTTTAACTATTTTTTAAATTCCCAAGTCTATAATTATTGTGAAACTATTGCTTCCTTTATTTGAATTATGGCAAATTATCATTTTGTTCAATTTACTTATTAGTTGTTTTTTTTTTCTTGCCCTTTTCTTTATGATACCTGAAATCTACCCATAGTAACTTTTAAATTGGTACCTTCCTTTTTGTTAATTTTTGACTCATTTTAAAAAAATTAAAAACTCATTTTAAACAAATTTAATTGCTGATCACAGCAATTAAAATTTGAGGCCTTTTTTGAAGATATGGCTTCAATATGCATTTTTTTCATTCTATGTTTTTTTTTAAAAACTCATACACTGTTAGCAAAAGAGAATCAAGGTAAAAAGGGATTCTGAATAAGATAACAAAGCAGTTTCAATGAAGCAGACAGGATTATTTTTTTTTCTTTCTAAATGCTCTTTTCACTGCAAAATAATTGAAGGGATTTTAATGTTCTATAAGTCCAAACAGCTCATTTTAATAACGAGAAACTAAGGTTCAGCGGTCAAGTGACTTGCCCCCAGGACGCTTGAGGCATTGCTTGAACATCACCTGGTTGCCTCCAAGACATTAATTGTGATAATTTTTGCACTTGCAGCTTTATTTGTTATGTCCTAGCTTGTTCCTTGCTCCCTTGATCTGAAATTAAACATGAATTAGTAGAATGACAATAGGCTAATTTTTATTTTTGCCCTCCTGCTAGTGTTCCTCCAGCAGTTTCATCTTTTGAATAATTTCAACTGTTTTTTTTTTTTTAATAGCAGATTGCAAACACTTTTAGCATGAAGTCCCTGGAAATGTATGCAAACAATTAGGTAAAAGTAAGAAATAATTAAGTATAGTAAGGCTAAGAGAGACATAAATGATGGGATTTTTGAATTTGGTAGTAATACATTTGGATTTAAGTTTTTTTTGGATGATTTTATCAGTTGAGTATAGTACAACTTAAAGACTCTGAGATGGGTAAAGAGTACTAGCCTTTATTCCCTTCATCAACAGTATCCCAATAAACATATAAAACAAGAAAAATAGTTATTCTATGACAATAAAATGTTAGTATAACCTATTAAATTGAAATTTGCCAAATATTATTCAGAGAACAGTTACAAGCCATGCAAGTCCAAATTTGAAAAGCATATTAATTGAATGCTTGAAAGTCATTTACAAAAAGAATATTTATTTGAACTTAACTGTGCCCAGTAAAACCAGCCAGACATATAAGTGAAAAGTAAAGACTGAATTTATGTATGCAACTTGCATAAGAAAATGAGTAATAACTCAGCAGCATGTTTCTTTTCATGTGACTCTTCATTTCATACTGACTGCTATCCTGGAGCTCACTATCTCACTTTTAGAATGGGTGAGTTTATTTCACAGTACTTTGAATTTCCCTGAAGTTATGAGTTATATATGTTTTTATCTTTTATTTAAATAAATCTCATGCATATGCATACTGTGGGTCAATTAAATGTCAATCAGTATCAAGTGTTTATTAAAGAGAAATTAAAGTAAGCAGTAGAGTTTGTATATCCATTATTTATTGCAATAATAATACTATATAATAAATTTATCTAAAATCAATGGCTTAATTTGTATTATGTATCACAGGGAAGACAGTAGGTGAATCATTCTGGGTACAGTGGTTCTGATCTTAGAAGGACCCACTCATATGTCCAGTGTTTTGGTGTTACATGCATTTTTCTTGGTTGTTAGCTAGATTGTCTAAGGTGACTAAGACCCATCTAACAGGCCAGCCTAATCACATTCTCATGTGAACAAGTGCAAGCAAGTGAAAACGTAGCCTCTAAGACCCAATCTCAGAACTGGACACTGGTCACTTCTGACATAATGAAGTGGCTAATCACCCTGCAGATCAAATGCAAGCCTAGATCCAATGCAAGGAGAAACAGTTTCCAACTTTTGAGTGAGAGATGTAAGTCATGTTTTAAGGGGTAAAAATTCACTGCAATCTGGTGAGTGAGTGTGTATGTGAGTGTGTTATGCATTCTAAGAAAAAAAAAATGTATCTACCACACGCTCTTCATTCAGTAATCCATTGAAGGACACAGGTTGCGTGCATGTCCTGGTTACTTTAAATAATGCTACAATGAATTTGGGAATGCAGATATCTTTTCAAGATAATGTTTTCATTTCCTTTAGATAAATATTCAGAAGAGGAATTGCTGGATCATATGGTAGCTTTATTTTTCATTTTTTTGAGAAACCTACATACCATTTTCCACAGTGGCTTCAAAAGTTTTTTGGTGTTTATAGCATTATAATAAACATTCTGAGAAAGAGTGGCAACGGACATACTTCATGTTTTCTGTGTACGAAGTTTCTTAAAAAGAAAGGCTGGATTTTTGATGTTGAACAGTAGACTGGAACCACTAATGTATATGTAGAATTTGGTGCAACAGTTTAGTTGTTTCATTTTTTTAAACAATATTTAAGTTTTATGGGAATTTTTTTTCTAAAAACAGACCTTTTTCCCCCAAGTTGAAGTAGTTTAAGTATTTATAAATATTATTTGGTGTCATTCATTACTGTTTTGCTTCTGTTTTTTTGTTTTTGTTTTTTTTTCATTTACAAAGGATACTTAATCCTTTAATTTACTATTAAAATCAACTCTTATTCAGAAACCAATTGATTTGTCTTAGTCACCTTAGACAATCTAGCTAACAACCAGGAAAAATGCATGTAACACCGCAACACTGGACATATGAGTGGGTCCTTCCAGGATCAGAACCACTGTGCCCAGAACTTGATGCTGCTTGCATATCAGTAATTATTAAAATTTTTGAAATTGTCTAGACAGCTAAGAAAAGTTGCATGATTTCATGTTAACAGACTTGTTTGCTTTCTCTATCCTTTTACACACAATGGAGATGTGATGTTAAATGGTACTTATTATTTGTTTTTAATTGGGACTAAAATTTTCATTATCACATACAATTCATTCTCAGAAATAATCTTTAGTTAGGTTTTAATTTTATAATATGTCAATCCCAGTTTCCACCTTAACTCTTCAGCAAGCATTAAACGTTCTAAAAATGGGCTGTTATTAAGTGTACAGAACACATGATGTTAACACTTAATCTTTTTGCAGAGCTCAAATGATGATAAATGAATTACAAAATACCTCTTTTGTAAGAGATATTTTTATATGCACACCTACATATATCAAGGTTGATAAATAATAATATAGAGGAAGAATAGAGCTATTAATAAAATGAAACTTTTAGCTTATTTATTTTATAACTGAAGTCTTTTTTTTTACTGCCATAATTACCTATCTCTCCATGCCTAATTTAACTTCTCATTTCCTTTCTTTTTACTTTAAGATCCTGTACTTGCAACACTTTATATTGACTTTTGTTCTCTCACTACTGTCCGCAAATACTTGTACTGTATGGACATACTTATCTTTGTGATTTTCCAATATTTAATCCTCTTAGAAAGTTCTCACCTTATTCAAATCATCTACCAGGTTCCTCTTTCATATATTATTTTCATGGGTATAGTTTATTTCCTTGGTCTTATTAAATGTTAGAAGCTGCCAGCTTCCAATTTTGCCATAGACTTTCTGTCAATATGTCCCTACCCATTGTCTGAGCTTGCTGAGGCATACATTTTTAAAGTCCATTTTCTTGGTTCTTTCATTCCCCTCCAATTCATGATCATTATCTCTTAAATTGCCTTCCACTATTATATGTTCAGAATATGAAATATAGGTAATGAAAAAAGTTACTAGCTTTTGGTCATCTATTTTGAAATTTAGTGTCATTAGAAAAGTTAAAAAACTGAAAGTATTCTTCCTTTATATTATTTAAAATTTATTTTAAAACTAAATGATTGATTTCAAAATATGTTCAAATATTTTGCATTTACCTAGCAACATGTCTTTTTGGTATTGAAACTTCTGAAATATCACCTTTTATTTTGTGATTTCTTAGGAATACTATCCAATGTAAATAGGATATTTCAGTATGTAAAAAAAAAAAATAATAATGTTCATTTCTATCAATTTGTACTTGGTTAATGTTTCCCTTCACTTTTACTCCTTTTTTTCTGGAAGAAATATGATGATACTATTAACTATTTAATAAAAGGCTCCGGGGGCCTCCCTGGTGGCACAGCGGGTTGAGTGCCACACTGTAAAGCATTTGCAGCACAGCAGTGCGAGTTCGATCCCAGGCCAGGGAGCTGACCCAGATGGCGCAGCAGACTGCTCCTGCCCCATCCACTGCTCCCCTCAGCAGTGTGTTTCGGTCCTTGTGTCTGTTCTGCTCCCCACTCTGTCTCTGGTGAATCCTCTCACCTCCCTCATCTCTGGCCTGTACCCCAGGTCTTATATGCATAAATAAATAAATCTTTAAAAAAAAAAGGCCCCAATTGGAGTCATTTCTAAGTCCCCAAAAGACTTGTATCTAACTCATTTGCAGTGTTAGCCTCCTGAGTAAAAAAGTGGAAAATTTTTGAAGGGCAAAATCTTTTATCAAAGCATCATTATCATTTTTAATTGTATATTTTTATTGAAGTAAAATAGGTTTATAAGATTGCATATGAGTCAGAGGTATAGGTCCACCCCTCATCAGATGGATGCTGCCATATTATACTTGCCACCAAAATACCAATAATCCAACATTAATTTGGGTTCACATTTCTTTCTGTCCTTCCTGACCCATCCTCCCCTTCTATTAGTCTCAATTCTGCAGTCAGATTTCTAGGGTTTGTTGTAAAGTATTTTTGTTGTTTTGTTTTTGTTTCTTTATATTTTATGTGAATGAAATTTTTCAATATTTGTCTTTCACTTTGTTTAATCTCCACCAGCTCCATCCATGTTGTCGAAAATGGCAAGATTTTATCTTTTCTTTTTCACGCCTGAGTAGTATTCCATCATGTGGATATACCGTATTTTGTTAATCTTATATGCTCTTGGGCATGTAGGTTGGTTCATAACTTGGCTATTGAATTAATGTTAAAAGAAAACGTTTTCCAAAGTGGAAATTTAAACTACCAAACAGGAGTATACTGTTCAGCACTCATGAGGTATCCTCATTTTCCTGCCATTCTCCCTGAGGGAAGATAGTTTTAACTCAAATAATCCTTCTCTTTTTTTGCTGATGACCTGACTCCATCTTTTTTCTGACTTAAAAAAACATTTTTTTGGCACAGCTCCTTGCAGAGCCTTTGCAATTACTAGGCTCCAGTTCATGAATATTTAGCTAGGCCAGTTAGAACTTTAAAATTAACTCAATTGAATGTTTATTATTTAGCATTGCTAATGAATCATTCATATTTTCTAGTATTTACATACAATGATCAATCACTGTAATTACTAGTGAATATATAATTTACAGGATAGGTACTGCTTTAACAAAATTGATATTGATCTAGCTATTGGGCATAGCAAATTAAGAGGAAATGTGAGTTATTCATTTAAAAAGTTAAGGTAACTTATTAATGTTTGAATTATAGACTACTTTTTTTTAAAAAATTGCCTACTAATATCAAAACAAATTTGTCATATCTAAAACACCATTATACACTTATTTACACAATCAGTGATCATCATTTGACCTTACTTTCAAATTATTGTATCTATTAGTCAAAGCATTAGAATGGCAAAGGTAGGAATACTGAACTATGCTTTTAATTAATATTAAATTTAAAATAACACCATGAAAAATATTAACTTGAGTAAATTTAATGTAATTGCTTGCATATCTTTGGCTCAAATAAATTGGAAACTGGTCTCAAGTGTCAATGTTAAATTTAACCTGGAAAACAGGTATGATTAAAAAGCATCTGCCTTTTTTTTTGTCTCCCAGGAAAAGGTTTGCTGCAAGAAACCTTTCCTCTTCAATGACTCAGCATAATAGTCACTCAATTTTACTAAGTCTCTCTCTTATAAATAGAAGTTTGTATAATTTTAAACTTCTTTTGCTTGTTTCTCTTATCAGTCTATCTGATACTTGTTTGATAATATGCCAGCCAGAAGAACCAAGTGGAGAACAGGATAATTTGAGTTGTTACACTATTAAGATATGATATAGACACTAAATACCTTAAAGAGTCTAAATTATCAAGTAGCAGGTAATTATTAAACTGTATTTATCTTACATTTGGCGATGACATATTGTTTCAGACAATGCTAAATATTTAAAAACTATCATATATCAAATTATAAAACATTTGTAATATTAAAAATGTTTATATTACAAACTGCACCAATCACAATATAATTAATAAAAAAAATGAAAGCCTTCATAATTTGGTAAAATACACTTTTAACAACTTAGAAGTAAAAAAAAACTCTAGAAATAAATGACTATATAAAAATAGTACATGTCAAACATATATAAGTAGTATTTAGAAGAAAATGAATAGCCTTGAATACATATTACACCAAATGGCAAAAACTGAGAATTAATGAGTGGAACATAAAATTTTATAATCTTAAAAATGAAGAATAGCATAAATAAATATTAAAGGAAATAAATAGTAAAATTAGAGTAGATATTAATGAAATATATATAATAATAATAGTAAACCTAAAGGAATTAGAAGATGCAATTAATCTTTTTTTATGTTTTTAAAATGTCAAGGAATTTAACTTTAACCAAAATTAAATTTGAGAAGACTACTGCAATCTAAAAACATATTTGATCATGTTAACCAATTAGGTACAAATTAATAATGCAATGGAATAGAATACATAATTATAGAACCTCTATGCTGTGAACAAATTTAGCAATAAATATGAAAACCTAGATTCTATGAAAAAAAAATTTAGAAAAAACAATTATTTAACAAAATTGACTTACTCACAAGTGGGAAATTATCATCCCTGAAGTGTTTAAAATTCCTACCATCCCTGATGTCTTTAAAAATTCACACATCAAAAAAGGCAGCTTTTTTCCAACTCATTCATAAAATAGTTTCAATTTTTAACAATTCTGTCAGAGAAAAGAAAGAGAGACTGATACAGGGCAGCAAGGGACAGTAAAACTAGCCATGAACCCTGCCCGAAAAATTTACTATCACTGTCTGAGTTCTTCACCTGTGTGCACAATTGCAAAACTGCTTAGGCTCAGAGAATAACAATGAAGGGATTTATTTGTTCACAAACCAGGGGAAAACAAAGAGTTACTGAGTCCAAAAATGGCCTGTACCTCACCCAAAGCAGTGTCTAGTGTTTTTCAGTCCTAAACAAAAGCAGCTAAGATGGCGTCTTCCTCCCACTGCCAACCTGGAGCACATGGCAGCCGGACAATAAAAGATGCAACAGGAGACACCCCAGAGCAGCACCATTCAGGTGACACTCAAAACAGCAGCTGTAGCAGCTGAACTATCACTACCCGACAAACAGCCACACTTACACAGCTCAGTGAGGCGTCCAGCTGGTTCTTTGCCTTCTCTGCCAAGCTGTAATAGCAGCAAAAACCAGGAACAGTTTCAGTTGCTCAGCTACTTGCACAGCCTCTGAACTTTTCCTCTCAGAGGTTGACTGCAGGAGGCCTGCACCATCCAAGGCCTACAACAGTCTTCTGGAGGATTGGTGTGATGGGGCCAAAATCTGCTGACCCCAAATGCTGAAGATCCAAAAACCCTGAATCCCAAAGACTGAATAAATCTTTGCTCCTTTCTGCATTCACTTATATTTCTTATCATTTGTCCTACACCAAAATTCAATACTTTTTAGCATTTTCCCTGGGGCTATGTATCTTCACCAGTAACCCCCTTGAGGGGGAACTGCCTGTATCACTGGTTACACAGTCACTGGTTACACAGTCATTATCATGCCACCCATTTTATAATGCTGGTACCAAAACTGACAAGGTCAACAAGTAAAAGGAAAATTATATAATTTTGTAACTTATGGACAGAGATCAAAACATCCTAAGTCAGATATGAGTAGATGAAATTGAAAGTAGATTTCAAATAATAACAATAATATAATCATGCATCATAATTATTCCCACAATCCTGCCATGAGGCATAATCCATCTCTCCCATCATAAAATATTACCTGCTGGGAAGAAAAAAGATGTTTTTGAAATGTAAAATGTTTTCCTTATTATATTTTTCAATATAGTGTCTGTCATTTGAAAGGAATTTGAAGTTAAATCAATTCATTATTGCACTAAGGACTTCGCTTCAGAGTCACAGACATTTACAGAAACAATTATCATCAGAGTTTCTTTCTGTTGTTGCTTAAATCTTGATCATACATTGGAAGCAGTAGTAAGGTTGCAGGGTGAGCTGAATTTTTTCTGGTTTCCAATTTCTTCTATCTAGGGCAACTGTCACAATGTGACTAAGGAATAACTAAAATTTTATGTTGGGGGAAATCTGTGGTGGTTGTTTTTGTATGCAAAGCATGATGCTTTGGATTTTTAGTTGTGTGAAGATATAAAGTGTAGAATGTGATTTTCTGTGAGAACTAGAGATATAATAAACATATGCTCCCAAGAATCTGCTAAATGTAGTATCTAGATAAAAATAAGACATTGCCTAGCAATTAAGGTAAATTAAGCCACTGTGTCTTATTATATTGTGCTAATGCTCTTTCAAAATTTTAAATTGTTAATCAGAGATGACAGTGAGAAGGAAATGACATCTTTAACATTTCTGTAGTTCTTTTAATAATTATCATAGGAGTGTTTTCACAACTGGTAGTGACTCCAAATAAAATGACAACATGGAAGCTGTTTAAAATGAATAATATTGGGCCTCCCTGGTGGCGCAGTGGGCTAAGCAACACATTATGAAGCAAACCGCAGCCACTGCAACACGAGTTCGATCCCTGCTGCCGGCCAGGGAGGGGACCCACATGGCGCAGCAGACCTCTCCTGCCTCACCCGCTGCTCCCCTCAGCAGTGTACTTCTGTTGATCTGCCTGTTCTGCTCCCTGCTCTCTGTGATGAATCCTCTCACCCCCCCACCCACACCTCTGACCTGTACCCCAGTGCTTGTATACATAAATAAATAAAAATTAAAAAAATAAAATAAAATTAATTATATTAACTGTTAAAGGAATTAGGACAGGACATTGATCACTTTTGTATGTTTTTAAAAATCAAACTCCAATATCAATTCTGAAAACTTTAATTCTTGATGTTAGATGGCTTACTATTTTCTGTGTTTGTGGTGGTTTTTCTCCTACATTTACTTGATATTTGTAGGCCAGAGGTACAGTTGCTCAGGGGTGAGAGGATTCACCAGAGGCAGAGTGGGCAGCAGAATGGGCAGATCTACTGTAATACACTGCTGAGATTGCAGTGGGCAAGACAGGAGAAGTCTGCTGTGTCATGTTGGTTAACTTCCTGGGCCAAATATTGAACTCAGGCCGTAACATCGATAATGTGATAGTGCTGAGACTTAACCAACCCCTAGCCACCTGGGAGGCCCTTGTTCTTTTTTACTGGTCAAGATGAAACCCAAGACCACGCTAAATCCAAAGAATAGAGATGCATACTCTCTTATTGATCTGTGCATCTCAATAGGCCTGGATACAGTAGGAGCTAAGAAATTCAGTCCATGTTGCCAATCCATGGTCCACAGTAAATGTTCTTTCTCTATACAGCTATAGAAAATATATAAATCTCAGCAAAAGGTTACAGAAGTAGCTATGAAGATGCACAGAATTGGAAGAGAATTATAAAGCGTGATAGACTAATAGAACAGATTAGTGAACTACAAAGTTAATGGACTTGGAAGCTTAAAATTTTAGAAGATTCTTCAAATTAAATGATGTGACCAAAAACAAGAGGAATAAAGGTTTTGAAATTTTCACTCAGATGATAATGATTTATGTAAAGAAGATATAAGTTAGAAATTAAAAACTAAAATATTAGTTTAAAAGAGTCGAGCAGTGAGATACTGGAAATAGAACTGGCCTTAAGATACTTCCCTTGATAAGTACTTCAAGTTTTCAGAGTTAAGCATTTAGTATCCTATTTTGCAAGTGTCATAATTTGAACTTGCAGTTTTTCTCTTTTTGGATTAAAGTCAGATAAATGGATGCAAATATGGAACTTCTTTCTATGCAGTAACTGATCTGTGTAAATAGAATCTCAAGCATTAAAATTTCTTCCTTTTCCTCACTTCATTACTATTATCAATATTAAAATTACTAATTCCAATATTACATATATTTTTTTTTTTACTTCTAGAAAATTTTTGTTTATAATATGGAGTAAAGAAATAGTTGTACATTTCTCATTTGAATATATCTAACTTCATCCAGTGAAAGATAATTTCAGAGAATGTAACACCCTATACCTTTCTCTCTTATACTTAAATCATGATTGTGTGACATGTAGTTTGGTAGCATGAATTTGGAGTAAAACAATGAAGAAAATACGGTTCTTGGATTTTGTTCACACATCTCTCAGTTTATTGGAGAGCCTGACAAGAAAAGATAAATTAGATAAAACAGAAAAATAAAGTACTATGGGGCCCCAGAAAATTCTAGTCATTTTATTTTTTCTACTCTATGCTACCTCAAACTTCTATCCTATCACAATTTATCAAAAATTCAGATAAACAGAATGAGCAGATAAAATTTTCAGTATAACACTTTTTTAAAAAAAGATTTATTTATCCATGTAGACAAGAGCTGGGGGACAGGCCAGAGTCCAGGGGGGTGAGAGGATTCAACAGACAGAGTGGGAGCAGAACAGGCCGACTGATTAAAACTGCCTGCGGAGGGCAGCAGCGGATGAGGCAGAAGAGGTCTGCTATGCCATGTGGGTCCCCTCCCTGGCCGGCAGCTGGGATCAAGCTCGTGCACCAGTGACTGTGGTCTGCCCCATAGTACTTTGCTCAACCAACGCCACCAGGGAGGCCCCTCAGTATAACACTTTTGAATTTCCTTAGAATTAGGGTCAACAAACTGATCCTGAGTAGCAAACCCATCTTTTCTCCTGATTTTGCAACTAAAGTTTTATTGGAATTTGTCATGGTCATTAATTTAAATATTGTTTTCAACTCTTTCATACTACAATAACATATTTGAATAATTGTAATAGAAGTCTCATAGGCTAAACATATTTATTATTGTTTCCCTTTACAGAAAGAGTATATCAATTCCAGTGTTAGCAGACTGAGATTGGAAATTATAATTACTTGTTGCTTTGGGACAGTATTTATAAATTATATTACTAGTCAAATACAATGAAATAATATATTTCATTCACACAGACTTGAATCTCTATTTATTTGGATCTAAGAAGAACTCTTTAAGGACACTGCGATAATCCTGTTCTATCTAACATTATTTGGATGTCAAACAGAACCACAATCATAAATTTGAACATTATTTTTCTTAAAAAACAGTATTTTTTTTTTTTCAAAAAAAGGCTCAGAGTTCTGAGATTTATTTAGTATTTTAAAATACAATTTTCAATCTGAATATATTAAATGATTTGGATCTTTTTTTTATTTTTAAGAGCTTTTACATGAAAAATGTACAACTATAGTCAAGATTAAAGTGTTAGTGTAAAGTAAGTTATCAGATGCCAGAAATGAATCTTTATGCTATTTAAATCATTAACATCTGAAATTTTTATGTGAGTGAGTTTTCATTTAACAGGAAATGACATTTAGCTTACTTAATTCTACACTTGGTTCTATATTTTAATGACAGCAAGGAATAATTTTCTTTTTTGTCTATGGGAAAGGCACTTTTTGAAGGTTAGAAAATACAGAATATACTAAACATCATTAACAACTTCTGAAATTTCATAGTGAAATAATTGCCCCAATCAGCAAATCCTTCATTTCATCTTTCAATGGTAGAAAACTGTTAAAGTTTGAAGTAATTGAAACACAGCAGGTTAGTTATTAATATTTTTGTAATTTGACAGTTTCATATAGTGATATAGTATAAATGAATACTTCAGGGAGACAAAGGACATAATTCCTAAGTTTGTTGTAATGTAGTTTAACCATTTGAGAATTGCAGTTCACATGCAGAGTATCTCTTTTCCATATGCAAATTCTAAATGTAAATTCTAAACAGATCCAATAGATAAGGAATGCATGTGTATGAACATTAAAAAAAAAACCTTCCTAAACTTAGGATCTATGATAGGAAAGCTTTATTTCAATGGCAATAAGCTACTATTTTGGCTTATTTATTGTTAAACATTGTTTTTAATAATACTATAGCATTAGTATTAGCTTTCTACTGCCTAATACTATTGCCACAAATGTACGAGAGAAAACAACTGCCAAGGAGATCTTGAAAATGTAAGACAAAGTTGGAGACATACACTGTATAATTGCACAATTTGCCATGAAGCTGTATTCAAGGAAGTGTGATATTGGCAGAAAAAAAGCCAAATAGATCAAGAATTCATAATAAGCCTATATATATACTATGGAATAATTTCATCTCATTTGTTATGAGAAGAATAATTTCATCTCATTTGTTATGGTTCAGGAATCCATATCGCTTAGCTTGGCCCTCTGTTTAGGCATTTTCAAGTTGTTAGCCAGGGCTGCAGCCTCCTGAGGCTCTGTTTTGGAAGAGTATTCTTCTTAGATTGCTAGCCAAATTCAGCTTGTTGTATTACATGTTTGAAATTCTTAGTTTGTTCTGCTGTAAGCCAGAATGTGTCCTAAATTTCCCAAGGCTTCCATAGTTCCAAGCAGCATTAGGTTTTCCAATATGATTCCTCAGAATCTGCAAAGAAACTCCAACAATGAAGCACTAACATCTTAAATGTGCAGTCACATATGTGAAATCACTTGCATGTTGTCACCTTTGTCATAGTCTACTCTTTGGAAGCAAATCACAGGTAATAGTCATACTCAATGTAGGAGCCGGCATAGGGAATGAACATGAAGATTTGAGTGATAGAATTACAAGGAAGATACATATAATGATTTCTGGAATTGAGTAATAGTTACTAAAGTGCCTGTTCCACACATGAGTTGAGTAAATGCCAAGTGACATTTTAATCACAGATAGAGCCTGGATAATTTCCTTCAAATGGTGACAAGATGTACAATTTATCTCACAAAACTTTTTCCAAAATAAAGTCTTCACAAATATTAGCTAACCCTTAACTTTTTTTCTTTGCTTTCTTTCTTCCCTTCCTTTCCCTTCCCTTCCCTTCCCTTCCCTTCCCTTCCCTTCCCTTCCCTTCCCTTCCCTTCCCTTCCCTTCCCTTCCCTTCCTTCCCTTCCCTTCCCTTCCCTTCCCTT